>VWZN01020903.1:43707-72565 GCA_013396955.1 Regulus satrapa | reverse complement strand
TTTTTGATTTTTTTTTTTTTTTTTGAGCTACAAGCCCAGTTCCATCACAATTATGAAGAAATCCCTTCATTCGAGGTGAAATATTGGTCCTGATTTCTTAGCCCTTGGGCTTGGCAGCATGAATTTTGGCCTGTAGCTCAAAGTGGAGCTGGCCATCTGCACTTTGGGAATCCATGACCGTTGTCAGAATCACACAGGGTATTATAGCAACTGCCCAAAGCAAAACAAAACCAAACCAAACCACTTCAAGATACTATAGTCATTATATCCATCTGCCTATCTATTTATAAACTAGTCTGCTGAGGTGCTCCACACATTCTGGAGGCAATAACTCGCCATTCCTGTTTAATTTTGC
The DNA here is from genome assembly GCA_013396955.1 of Regulus satrapa. Taxonomy (NCBI): domain Eukaryota; kingdom Metazoa; phylum Chordata; class Aves; order Passeriformes; family Regulidae; genus Regulus; species Regulus satrapa. The sequence continues at coordinate 72,210 of VWZN01020903.1, read as the reverse complement.
AGGTGTCCTTAACCACATTTTAAAAAAGCAAAACAGCACAGGGTTGAGAACTTGTTTTCTGCCCTGAGTGAAACAGTAGGTCCTTTTCTCCGAGCCTGAAAAATGATACATCAACTGCAGTGAAGAATTTCTGGAGTTGGTTCAATTCATTTGACACTTTGGGGAATATTAATTGAGCATTCGGTAGTTTAACACTGTGGGAGTGGGGTAAACCAATCCAGGAAAAACTTCAGCCGTGGGGAAACCAATTTCCTCTCTCAGACTTATTGTTCCTGCATGTCAAAGGTGGTCCCAGGAGATTCTACTTGTCCCTGACACATTCCAGAAATCATTTAAGTTTCCCTTTTTTTTCTTTTTTTTTTTCCTTTTTTTTAAATTGGCTGAAGCAGGTGAGAGTTAAGTACCCAAAGGGCAAAAGAGAAATTTTATGAAAGAAATATTGAGAAAGAGAGGCAAGATAGCTAAAAAGGGGCAAAAAAATGCCAAAGCTGCTTGTTCCCACTGCCCTTGGAACACTGTGCTGTCCATGTGTGAACAAATGACTAGCGCATCTGCAAAGAGATTATTTACTTGACTGCTCTCTCTGCTGACTGGAAAGAGAGCAGCTCTGTTGAACTCCACAGAATTCTGTCTTGGTGGGTGCAGAGCTCACCACAAAACGGAGACAGAAGGTCCCTGTGACATGAAGCTGTGAGATGACCTGCTGAAGGCAGGCTGCCCACGCAGAGGGGATGTGCCAGACGCAGCCTTGCTTTGCAGCTGCGTTTGAGAGGCGATCAGAAATGAAAGAACCGCAACAGAAGCGAGATCCTTGCTATTTGTCAGATAACCTGAGTTATCTGGCTGTCCCTGAGAGGAAGGGGAAAGTCCCTTGATGGTCACAAACACCTTCCACAAAGCAGGTGTTACAGCAGCGAACAGGCAGAGCAGCAGGCATCTCCTAGATGCGCTTCGTTTCCTTTCATTCAGTTAGAAAGGAAAACACAATTATTGTATTTGCATAATTCCTTTTCAAAACTCGTCCCTCAGCAGTTTCAAAGATGTTGTTTCATCTCCTTCTCATTTCCTGCAGGGATATAACTGTCATCTGGAAAATTTAAGTCCACCTGACAACAAATTTTCTGGTTGAAACTAATAGCAACAGAGCAACAGCTTTCAAACATTTGCCCTGCTTGGTTAGGAAGCCAGGATTAAAGATATACTGTGTTTCTCCACTTCCTTAAAAGCCTGTACTTAAATGTTTCAAAGCTTCTAGAGCTGTGTGCCAATAGTATCGTATCTGTCACTGGCAACAGTGGCAGAATTCAGCTATGGGAGAACTTACTGTGGTTTTCCTTATGTTGTGACAGATCCACAGTAGGTCATAATTTCTCACCTACTAGGTATTTTCCCTGAAATTTCAACACATGCAACTCTTCCTTGCTTCCTTACAAAGTTTAGCAGGCCTGTCAACACCATTACCCCGGGATCTCACATTAATTAATGTATCCTCACAGCGCTCCTTTGTTAGATGCCAGATTTTTTCAGAGAGCTCAGACTCAATTTTTTTGAGCGCTCAGCACCTAAATTGGAGCCAGATTTTCTGAAAAACCGAGTTCTCTTTTAGTTTCTTAAAGAAGGTGCAAATTTTTCCAAGTTTCCAACAACCCCAGCAGCAGTGTCTGCTGCCCAGATTGTGCGCAGATTTGAGGACTCGGTGTGCTAAACTTCTTTTCTACCTATGAACATTTTGGTGCCTAAAGCGGAGGTGATTTCCTTGTAAGCCCTGGCTGTCAGAGTGGGAGGCTGAGCTCTTTTGAAAATCTGGAGTTCTATTGTAAGGTTATCACTGCTCTGCTGGAGACAAACTGACAGCTAGAGCGAGGGCCCGGAGTGATTTGTGTAGCAGGTGGAAATGAGCTCAGGATTCAGGCTGTCGATTCCCCCGTTCCTGTCCACGCACGCAGCCGGAGTGGGGCTGCAGTGGCTGGCTTGAGACAGCGTGTTCAGTTCCAGGGAGAGCTCTGTGTCACAGGCTGGGACGTGGGCACGGGCTACAGCACGAGCTCAGCAGCATCCTCTGTGACGATGACAGAGCTGCTGCATGAGATATGCAGGCAGTGAGGCAGAGTGAGGCAAGTTCCTGGAAAGCTGCAAAAAAACCACTTTGGCCTCCTCCTACTCAGCGGAACTGAGAAATACAGGGGTATTATCTGTGCTTACATCTCAGAATTAAGGCAATCCTATGAAGGAAAGAGGTGGTTTGTCTTTTCTTTTTTTCCTTTTTCTTCTCTGTACTAATTACTATATTTTACTGTCTCCTGCTTACTGCTCGAGTACAATGCCCTGTGATGTGGATTTATCCACTGCAACTCTACGAGCCCATGGAGGGGTTACAGGTCACCGAGGACTCCTGCTCAGGACACCCCCAGAAATAAAAGAAGCCCACAGGCCAGGCTGAACTGCTAAGCACAAATAAATAGCTCTGAGGAGAACCCAGGGCTAAGCACCAGTCTTTAAAGTCTATTTTGTGTAGCAGCAGAGGCACAGCCACAAAACCTTGCCAACAGGAAAGGTTAATTACTCGGAGCACACACACATCTCGGCTGTTCCACTTCTCTTTCCTGAGTGAGCATATTCAGCACTCCCAGTGAGATCTGAATTTACTCATCCACGTGGAGCAGCCACGCCTAAGGCTGAGAACCCACCACAGCCATGCCAAAAGCAATGGTTTTGGTGGCACAAGGGGATTTGTCTCAAAGGAGAGGCTGTACAATAAAACTCCTTACTGTTAAGATACAGAATCCTTCCTTTACTTTGAAAATGCAGACAGAGCTAATTTTCAATTATTCCTATTTAAGCTTATTTTTTTACTTCTAACTGAAGTGTCTCCATTTTTAAGGGACCAGAGCAAGGTGGTAAAGGCCACAGCCACAGATGAACTAATCACCAACAATGCAGGTAGAGAGTGGTGTTTGCTCATCCTCTCTAAAAGCAGCTGAAGTAAATTTAGGGTGGGCCTGGATTCTCAAACCCAAGGTAGGAATACTTCACAGTTCCACATTATCTCTCCTTTTCCCAGTCACGTAGGCAGTTCCTTGTCCACTCCCTCCCTCTGTACAATACCTTAATTTTTAAAAATATTTCCAGCCAGGCTGTGCTAATGTGACAGATGGGAATTCTCTGTCAGCTCCCTTCTGGTGAAACATTTATAAGGTGTTGTATGGCTTCAGACCATATTAGAAAATTGGGAGGTGGAGGGTGTAGAGGGGAGAAGCTTTCCTATTTTAATTTTAAGCAGAAGGAGCACGAGTAGAGTGAGTCATAGCTCTTCAAACATGAATCCCAAAGCAAATAACGAAATGGGATGAGGAGAAATATAGATTAGGCAGACAGAGCAAAGAGTGCTGCTAATCCCTGCAGACCTGGATGGCAATTTGGTTGCAAAACACCCAGGGAATGGGGCTAGGGTGCTACACACGGGTGTTCTAGCCACAGAAGAAGGTAAATCATTGCAGGCGAGCTGGGACATGAGTGGAGCTGCTCTGATGGGCTGCAGAATGGTCAAGGGACCACAGTTTGTGTTCCCAGTCCTGCAGGGAGGGAGGCACAGAGGGCGTGCAGTGCCCAGGGGGAGCTTCCTTCTCCACATCTCCGGGATGTTTACCCAGCCTGGGAAGAGGGAACAGTAATTGCCATCACACTGAACACCAAGGCTGGGCGGGGAGGATATTCCTAGCTTTGCCCACACCCCCTCCTGGCAGTACCACTACCACGAGTGCTCCCATCATGGAATAATTTATCCCAGCAACAGGGCTGGAACAACACCTCGTGGATAGAGTGGTACCTGTGCTCAGAGCCCTTCACGGCAGCCAGAATTATCCCCAGGGCTAATTGGGTCAATTAGGGAGGCACTGGAATGCCAGTGATGTTTTGGCCAATCAAAAGGAGGGAACAGATGTGCGTTTTTCCTGAAGTCATGAATTATTTGTTTTGGCCAGCAGCGAGTTCTAGTTTGCTCTCCTGGATGGCTTCACCACAACATCAGCCTCGATTACCTGCAGGGTGAAATAGGGTTTTAGCTCATAAAGAGGCACTATCTTTGTGTTTTGTTACATGGTGTTATTTTGAGATCTAGAACTCCCCTGGTTGCTGTGGTCCAACGCACCTTTAATTTAGTCTTTATTTTGCCACTGCCAGATTGCACAGTTAGACAGCAGGGTATGTTTTCCTGTTTGCTTAGCTGGAGCCATTGCTCTTCAATGTTTACTAGCACGGTTGAGAAAAATTCCATGGGTTTTGCATTTTTTTTTAACTTTTTTTTTCCTTCTCCTTCCCATTAACATTTGCTTATTTGTCAAAGTCGAGACGTTTTGAAGAGATGGTTTGGTTATGACAGTTTTTCTTCGCAGCCCAGGAAGCTTTGGGATCAGTCAGCACAAAGGCTGGGTTTCTTAGGGCTCTTGGCATTGCACTGCCTGTGGGGAAGAGAGCCAAGACGTCTGCTTCAGAGCCCTAGTCCCATGGCTTTTTCTTTTTATAGAGGATTTTAAAACATGTCTCTCATCAGAATATTACCAAAATTCAAACCATTTATATTTTCTCTTAAGCAGAATCACCTTTCAATGCAGAACTACAATATTTATGCACTTAACACCATTGCCAGAGGCCCAAAAGTACAAAGCAGTGCTATTTGGAATATTATCCAGCACCTACTTTTATTACAAACCATAAAGTAGTGTCTTTCTAGAGCACATGTGAAATAGAACTTCTCCCCTATTGATCCATTGCCACCCAGATGACAAAGTCTAACTGGAAATGAAGGCACCTTGTTGGATCTGGGATAGATTCCAGCTGCTTCTCTCTGACTTTTCTGATCCAAAGTGCTCTCCAAATGTTAGCAGCCATGACACTTTTAGACCTTCCAGCATCTTGTGTCTTAGAGCTTTGCAGCAGGCCTGGGAGGTGGAGGAAACACTGCAAGCCCCCATTCTGTAAACGAGGAGGCTGGAAGCAGGAGGTTGCCAAAGATCACAGCACAGTTCCAAGGCAGAGCCGGGGGAGCAGGACAGATGGCCACGCTTGCAGGAGAGGGGAGCTGTGTTATTCCTGGCACACTCAGGCACCTCCACGCTGCCAGCCTCCACTCTAGAAGCTGGGATGGCTGCAGGAGCCCATCATTTTCTGTCCAGAAAAGTCACAGCTACTTGGTGCTAGGAAAAAAGGATCCACACTTTCCCCCTAAGGCAGATGCATTTCAGGAGAAAGTGAAACAACTTGCTCCGAGTGGCAAGAGTGCCAAATGCTAGGAGCCAGTGCAGAACCACGCTGAGAGCAGAGCTCCACATCCCTTTGGGCCCTGCTGTGCCCTCCATGGATTTAGGGACTAAATATTAAATTTCTCCTGCAGAAATGTTTCCTCGGGAGCTTGATATTGTGCAGTGGCATTCATCTTACAGGGTACAAAGAACTTCAGCATTCTAGGCTGTTAGCACTTAGAGGATTTTGAGAACCAGCGAAACACACTGTCTGCACAGCATCTGTTACCACGGCCTGCAAGCACTCATTTCCAGAAAGAAGAACAGCTGTAGTAGAGTAAAAGCTGTAGTAAATACACAGCACATAGCTGCACACTACATTAGAAGTGCTACGGAAAGCAAATCAGCCACATCCATTTCTTCCACAACCTCCTGCCACCTGCACCCGAAACAGCAGCCTAGGTTTACTGAGGAACTTATTTCTCTCAAACTGCTGAGGCTGCACCTGCTTACTCAGTGCTGGTGAATTGGACTTACAAGCATAAAATTACTCTCGAATCTCCAGGTCTGTTTTCATTGCAGTTCTCAGGCCATGAATAATTAACTGCACTTCTGCAACAGAGGCATCTGCCTCGGCATAGAAATTCAGGGCTGGAGCCGTGGCTGAATTCAGCACTTGAGGATCATTTCAAATGAAGTCCTCTAATCCTCTCTTTGGTTCACTCTGGGAATATGACAAGTGACGAAGAACTTCGCCCAGACTCGTCCTCTAAGTGAAGTTCTTTGTCGTTTCTTGCATTACAAATATGAATCAGTGTGGGAATGGCAGGCAGCACCAGTTTGTATGTCCGGATGTATTTTCCTCTAGAGCTATTTTCTGCTAGATCTGATAATTCGGATAATCTTTGCCCCTGATCTGTGTTTGCACAGAACCTAACACAGCCTGGCCAGGCGTGCTGAGAACTGAGGTGCTACAGCTGTGGCAGACACTCAGTCTGGGAGGAGCAACACTGGTTGTGTTATAGTAATACTTCTCAATACTTATAATTGTATGTTATAATAATACTTCTCAGAAGTAATACTTTTTTTTTTTTTTTTTCAGATGTGGCTCCCAAGATTAAGCTCAGATGTCTGGAGAGGAGAGCTTACAATGAGCAGTTCCTACCTCTAGGGCTTTACATGCGCTATCAGGACACAATAAGCTTCAGGTAACTATTAGCTATTTGTCAAATTTGGATGCAGTTTGGTCAGCAAATAATAAAAATAAGAGACAGATGGCTAAATAGAGCAATATGGAATGATGGGGGGAAATTAGGTTTCCTTAGGAAACCAGGACAACAAAGACAACAGTGAAATGGAACGTTTGGATTCACATATTTTCTCATACCACTTCTTTTTTTGGTGACAGTTCACACTTTTCCAGAAGAACCTCCCTTTACTGTTTTTCCCTTGCCAATTAGACTTGTGCTTCTTGTGTAATTAAGTGTGAACCTCCCATTTTCTCAGAGATAGAATTACAGTGTAAAAAAATAGTGGACTACAGAAATGTGATATTAGAAGAGTAACCACAAAGCACATTTAAGATACTTTTTTACTAATTTATATACCATGACAGTACAGAGGAAACAAAACCATATTCCCATCTCAAATCAGATTTCAGTCTTAGAAAACTCTGCTAAACACTGTTGTGTTTTTTTCCCTCCTTTAAACTCCAGTTTAAGCAGAAGCAATGAGTCTCATAAATCTCATTATAAAATGTATTCCAGCAAGACTTCCAAACTATTTTAGGATGCTCTGAAACCTTCGAGAAATACAATCAAAACAGTTTTGTGTTCCTTCCTAACAGAGTTTTGTGGAAGTTTGAGATACCATTCTAACAGCAGAATCTCTTACACAAGAGAATAGTTTTATAACAAGATAGTTGCAAAGCAGTCCCTTTTGATTTCTTTAGTTTTGAAGAAACAATCTGATATTTATAAGCCCTCTCCTTCCTCAGCATTTCAAAAAGTGGAATATGCTTGTACGCAGTGGAGCAGTATTGTGGCCTCAGGTCAGCACGATTCCTGGTGTAATGATACAGGACAAAAACACAGCAGAGGACATTGGCTGACCCTTTGTGCCAGGCTGAGATACCAAAACTGATTTTAAAAAATGCCACAGTGGTGGGAAGACTACTTCATCTCCATCTTGGAAATGCTCCACCATTCCCATCTGCACAAAGGAAAAACAGGAATGAAACCAGGAAGATTTATGAAAAACTGAAGCTGAATACTGGCAAGCTTTCAATATTCAATATTTCTCAAATCTGGGAGGTCTGCATGATAGGCTGATAGTGCCCATGTCCTGATATAACTTGTGTAGTGCTATAAAGAAAGGATTCCTCTTTACTCTGATGAAGTGCACAGTTTGATAAAACTCTCCCAATAAATTCTCCTTCAGCTATTACGAGCTGAAATATGGTGCCTTTGCTGGATAACTTGTAAGTTACACGGACATAAACATCACATCATTAGCAAGGCCAGTATCAAATGTAGCTGTAAATCATGAAAAGAAAGCTTTTATTTATACATCATGGCTTGTAATTTGGAAAATGTATGCTTAGACCAACATTTTTCCTCATCAAGAGTGAATAATTAAACCACAGCTTTAAAAACTGTGTTTCAGCACCACAGTAACTTCAGGGCTTGCTGGTTTTCTCGGGGTGTAGGAATGTACTCAGAGCTCTGGCTGACCATTTAGGTACATTATTCTCAATTTCAGAAGCTGGAAATAAGCTGCTACACGTATCAAAATTATTTGCACTGCTAACAGTCTCCCCCGAATTTTTCCACACTGCGTTTTGCTGGTATTTTACTCTTTTAATAGGAAGGGATTGTGAGGTGTGATGCATCTTTATAGCAAGGTGTCTTCTCTCTCTCCATCAGCTTCATTTCATACCAACCTGGCAAGCAAAGAGAGCAGCCAAGGAGCTTGCAGAGCCCCTGCTGAGAACTCTGTCACTGTACCTGCCCTGTCACCTTCATCAGCTGGCCCCAGGGCAGAGGTTTCTCCATCACCCTCTCCACCAGCCTGGCTGGGAGCAGCACAGGACAAAGCCCTGATGGGAAATGCAGTCAGTGGCTGTTGGAACCCTGGGCACAGAAAATTTCAGCTTTCTGTGTTGACCTGGCACTGGCCCCCAGGAGATCACTGCATTGACCTGAGTCTGTGGAGAAGGCTCCAAAATTGAGTGATGGAGCTGGGATTGTGGGGGTGGAGTTTGGATAGAAGGGTGTGAGATCACAGGGTGGAAAACTTAGAGACTAAGGTTTTGGGATCCAGTAATATATAAAAAGCAAGATGGAGGTTTTAGGGTGTTGGCCTTGTCCTTCTTCATCTTCTTCTTGGGTTTGGGTGATATTGTGGGATTGGGTAGAAAAGTCTGCAATGCAGACCACAGGTGGTTGATTATTGGGATGAAAGTAAAAATAATTTAGCTGGCATTTCTTAATTTGTTAGTTTACCCTTAAAAGAGAGAGACCAACATCACCATTTCTACCCTGTTAGCTTGGTGTATTGAGAACTCACATTCTGTGAGACAGTAATACTGATAAGAGCTGATAAACATCTGAGTCCCAAGGAGAACAACGGCTCTCTGGCTTAACCCCCACCCTGAAAGAAGCAGATAAGCAGACACAGAAACAATAGAAACTGATGGCTGTGGGGAAGCCATTTGGGGCCAGGTGGTGGAAATTAGCTGACTGCACCACTCCCTTTAAATTGCAAGCCCTGGATGCTCAGGGCAGTCTCAGCTTGGCAGGGATGCTCTTTGGGGAGTGGCACGGACCAGCAGAAGGATGGGAAGGAGCAGCACTACGAAGGTAAGAGTCTTGCACAGAAATCTGTGGCTGCTTGTGGATGTTCCTGGAGTAAACACTGATTTTGTGTCTGGATACCGAATAGGGATTTTTTAAAAAAAAATTGTGTCTGCCCACTGCTTACTTCAGTTCCATTGATATAACACATGTGTGGGTTTATCAGAGTGTAAAGCAGCCCAAAAAGCAGTGAGAACTGTTTCACATTATACAGTCTTGTAGGAGGGAATTCAGGGAAGGTTCTGTCTTCTGGCCACAGTCAAAGGAGCAAATCAGAAGCTCTTGAGGAATTCAAACTGGACTGTCTGGGGCAATTTTTCTGCTTTGAATTTCTTGTGTGGAGAGCTACTTGAGAAATTTCCAGCTAACTATTTTTTCCCCCTTCTGGAAAATACCAATTCATGAAAATCAACAAGTTTCATGGGAATATGCTGTTTTTAAAAATCAAATATTTTCATTGTGCAGAAGAGCAAAAAGCAAGTGGTGATGACAAGGTCAAGGAATGTTCTGATATTTCATTTCAAGCTTGTCAGCTTTAACATTTCATCTTGCATAAAATTTTAAACAGCGGCAAAAATGAAGCATGACTTATTTAAGTAAGAAAATTAGTTTATGGTGAACTTTTCTAGCTGTGTGGAGCTGGAAACAGGCTGTGCTGAAAATAACAGGCCTTTTGTGAAGCTCCAAAAATCTCCTGCTGTGGATCCCACTAGGGAGTTTTATCTTGGGTCAAGGAGCTTGAAATGGGAGAGGGTAGAGCTGTGAATGTGCATTGCTTGGTGCCCACTTGAGGAATCAAGGTACTGCTGTTAATAATGAGTTTAAAAGAGGATATCAGACCATTGTGTATCCCTGCAGCTCGTTGCTAATGCCTTTGGTACAGCTGTGTTACACAAGCCCTGGGATTAGATGCTTTGTGTGGAAAATCTACTCTCAAGCTTTAGTTCACACCTATCCCTTTCAAATACTAACACTGGATTACTTGTGTGTCCCATTTTATCTGGTGGGAGTGTGATTCTAATAAATCCTTAACTGTGGCCATTGAGGTGAGCAGTCCTGTATTCATCCTTCTAAAGTGGTAAAATATAAAATATTACCGGTTTTGTTTTTAATTGGTGCTCTCTGCTCAAGAACATGACTAAGCAAGGTCAGGTTCTCTAGTTGTTCCTGTGTTTTTGCTTTTGCTAAGACAATGGCTTTGATTTCTTGGAAGGCATTAGGTTCATGGATTTTTTTTGTTGTGGAGCAGGAGTGAGTGGTGTTACAGGGGTTGAATGCTTGATTTTTACATTTGCAATAAGTTTTAGAATATATGCTTGTCCTGGAGATTAAAATATACATGAACATGAAATACTTGTAGAGAATAAAGTGCTTCTTTAAGATTTAGAGATTCATGGCTAGCTTCTGGGCTGGAAGTATTTATTTTTCTGCATTTAGTCTAAATGAAGCAAAGGAGTCCATTTGAACTCAGTTGAACAAAAAACCTGCTCTTGAAATATGGTTTTTATGCAGAAAGTGTCCATTTTGTAACAGAGCTGTACATTGACTGCTTCCTACATGCAAACTGTGCCCGTGTTGAGTGTTAAATTCAGCACGTGCTTCTTGTCTGGGGATGGAAGAGTGGCTCAGAGCACCCAGTGAGGGCCACGTGTTGGAGCTGGCAGCCAGAGCCCCTCCTCAGCCCCTTCTTTTACATGACAGCAGACAGGGCTGATGTGAATGCCTGTCTGAACAGCATGGGAGCAGATCTTTGGAGGGCTTTTGCCCCACTTCAAAGCCTCCTTCCACCATGCAAGTCAGGCATTTTCCATAATTTATCTAGCTCTGCTCCTAGCTTATTTTATTCATACCCAAGGCTTTAAAGAGCCTTTTATGATTTGTTTCACTATGCCTTTCCTGCATGCTTTGGAGAACAAGCTGAGAATCCAATTTATGAGCAGGTTCACTCACCACTCAATCACAGAATATGCTCAGTTAGGAAGGGACCCCAAGGACCACTGGTACAACTCTGGGCACTGCAAAGGATGGGAAATATCTGATGAGATCCAACTTGTATTCAGCTTCAACCACACAACTTGGGCTATAGCAAATAGAAGCTGATCTCTGTATATGGTAGCCAAATAACCCTTGGGATTATCTAAATTTTCTTAATTCATTATGATGTGTGCTTATGAGCATGTGGGTCTTCAGCAGTTTTTCTTTTTTTCTTTTTTTAACTGCCTTGATTTTATTTATTAATTTTTTTTTAACTTAGTTTGGTTCAGCTGATGGAGAAGAGGTTGCTTTATTTCCTGTACTGGAGATCATGTGTGCATTCATGTGCTGTGGATCACCTGCACACCCCAAGTGCTTTGTGAGAAAGTTTCCCCCAGAGGGCTCCTTGCTTTGAGAAAGGACTTGTCCAGAAATCATGAGCTATGTTACCAAACACACTTAAACAATCAGCTTCCTCCTGGGAGCCACAGTGCAGAGAATGAGATTTTCGGCCTAAATGTCACTTGGCATCAGAGATGCAATGACTCTTTTTTTTTTTTTCCCTTCTCTCTGGGGCTAGCTAGGCTGTGCCATCTGTTCCTGCATGCTGGACGGGGCCCAAGGAAGTGCCAAGCAGAGCAATGAAGTTTTGGGAAGCGAGAGGTGAGGGTGGATGGAAAGGAGGCTCCAGGCAGGGCAGTGGAAAGTGAGGAAATGATGAGCAGGAAGGGAAATGTGCAGGAGTGGGAGAGCAGTCGTGTCCTACATCTCTTTGTGGAGTCTCTGCCTGGCTGGTGTGACTTCCACTGCAGTGCCAGTGGGAACTCCACTGATAGGAGAGCTGGGGGAGAGCCAAGTTTGGGAGCTCAGCAAGTGAAGCAATGCAAGAAGACTCCCAGGTGAAGAGATGCAGCCCGTACCAGGGATTTGCCTTGGATTGCTTGACCTTAAGAACATGCAGGTTCTAGGGAAAAAAAAACTGTGTTTAAAGAGATGTGAGTGACCTGATGCCATGAAAAGAAAGGTGAGGCCTGGCTGCAGTCAATGGAAAGCACTGAGAAGCCTTCCTAGGTAGGAAATGTTCTGCACTGAAGGTTTAGCATTTGGGCCCGATTTTCTTTGCTGTTTTCCTAGACTTTTGGCTTGACTCATTTTGTGAGTGGCCCTTCTCCAAGAAAAATGTTATGCTGTTTCTATGGGATACACAACAAGTGGAAGTTTTTCAGGATCTGATAATCCTACTTTCCTTGTATGCCCATGTATCGTGCTGTGTGATCTGCTAGCTGCTGGTGCTATGTTCTGGTGCTTGCACATGAACTCCACGTGCTTGCTAGAAGATATGGACAACCTTTTAGAGTTCAGCAGCAGGTGAATTCCCTGAGACACAAAGCTTGTCCCGACGAGACACTTGGTGTGCTACACACAGCTTCAATGTAGAAGGTAGAAAATGAAGAGCTGGGGGACAGGGCAAGATGCAAGTTGGTGTGAGAGGTCTGAAGGATCTTCATGTGCCTTGCTTCTGGCACAGAGCTATCTCCCACCAGGTTCAGGCAAGGAACTGCTTCTTCTGCTGAGTTCAATCTCTACACACTTCAGTGTCAGTCGTGAAAATCTTGGTGACGTTACCTTAAGCAATAATTAGGTGTGTAATTCTATGTTCCTGGGCTCCAGCTACCAAAAACTTTGCCTTGCTATCATGACTCTGCAAATCTTGTTGCAAAACCTGTAAAAAAGTGGTGTAAGGCACTGAAGCCTCTTCAGGCAGAGAATGTGGTGGCTTATAAACCAGGGTGTGAAACTTCAATTCAACAGTTCCAAGAGCCATGTGATACCACAGAGGCATTATTGGAAGCTTGTGTTTTATTTCTGAATCCCTGATGTGGGAAATGAAAGGTAGAGAGTTTGAGCTCTCGGAGCTGCATTTTTGAGCAAGGACAAACACCTGAAAAGGAATTCAACTAAATGATAAAATACTAGGTTTAAAGTCAGGACAGCTATGCAGACTATTGTAGAATAGTGATTATACTTCACATTAACACTCTCCTTATTTCAGAGCTACCTCCTTGTCCTCTGGGAATGCTCTTTGCAGGACAGCTCCTTGCAGGATGTGCTCACCTCAGAGCTGCCTGTCACTGCAATGGGCTGAAGATGAATTAGGTTAAATGTACTTCTAAGGCTCTGCCTGCTCATCTTTGCCCATTAGCAGGACAAATTCTGCACACAAATCCTCTGACACACCCATAGCTGTGAAGTCCCTTTGTATGCAGACAGAAATACTGCAGGAAGGTCCTTTGGTATGGGCAGCATATTTAAATTTCTCATCTGGCTTAAACTGTCCTAACTAAGCTGTGTGGAGCAGGGGGTCTGTATCAGTCAATAGTAAATCTTCCCACTTACAGGAGAAGTAGGATGTTTTTTATTTCTGGCTTTGGATTGACTTCTTGTTAGGTGTCTGTCTATATTCTTGGTTTTTGAGAGGCAGAATCCTTAATTCCTTCTGCACTGTGATGCTTGCAGGCAGGTTTAGTGTCTCAGCCCTCCTGCTTTCCACAGAAAAAGGGCATCAGGTAAAGGATGATTTAAAGCCATTTAAAGGCTAATAAGTACAACTGGGATACTGCATGATGATGATGTTCTCTGGGACAGAAGTTTCTACAGGGGAGAGCTATTTCAGATGAGTGCTTCAGTGCCAATGAGAAACACAGGGAGAGAGTTTAAAATGGACTAAGAGGAAAAAACATTTTTCTCTGAACCAACTTGCTGAGTCTCCTACATTCCATTAAGAAACATTTTATAACCTCCAGTCTTTTTAAAGCAAGCAAGAGTATGTGCCTGCCCCTCACCACATAAAGAGCAGAATTTTCTTCTACTTCTGTTGGAAGACAATGTGCTTTTTGCTCTTTAGGGTCCAGGTGTGTTCCTGGGTCAGGAACCACAAGTTGAGGGAGCTGGGGGTGGTGTTTAAATGCCTCACCAGTGAAATGGGAGGAAATGCAGGAGCACAGGGGTATGGTCTGTACAGGGAAGGCATCTAAGTAGTGAACTCTGCTTGATCCAAGTTGAAGGCTCCTTGAATCCTCCTGTCCTTGAGATCCCACACAGAGAACTTAATTCTGTTGGGTGCCTAGTGAATGGACAGGACACTGGCCTCTGAAGATACTGCTGGTGATGTCAGGACAAGATGGGGAAGGTACAGGTGAAGATACAAACTCCTTAGCTGTGAATGTTCTGATTGATGGCTTTTTCTGCCCCAGGAAACAGGCATTTCACACAGTCACAGCCCTAAGTGCTTTTCTTAGATGGGATCTTTATGGGCTCTTTCTTTTACAAGAAATTTCTTTTGACATTGAAATAGACTGAGAGAAAACTACTGTGGAGGCCAAGGAGGAGGCCACAAAAGATATCTCATCCACTCCCAACCATTTTTACACAATGACAACACAAACTGACGTGCTTATGTGTGGAACCTCCCACTGATGTGGTATTCAACTATTTAAAGGTCTAAAAGCATTTATTTCCCCCCAGGCTTTGTTGAGGTAAACTTCTAGTCTAACAATTACATTAGAATTGAAGTGACTGACCTAAGGCTGTACTAGAAGTCTCTGACAGATACAAAATTTGAATTCAACTCACTGCTTTTCAAAGACATCTACTCCTTAATGGCAGCTACATCATAAGTCATAGATACCCCCCAACTAATTCAGGCAGGCACTACATAATTTACTTTGTCCTAGCTCCTGTTAGCATATTCTTTCCCAAATAAAGAAATTTGCCTCCCACGAGGGCTGCCTTGCATCTTCCACAGTGTTTCTTGCAGATAGAAAAGTGGAAGAACAAAATTGTTCTGCTGGGCTATTAAAGATTTTATTTGAAGCCTGGTGATCAGCACACCTATCCCCAAAATCATAACATTAGTACAGGCAAGTGGCTTTCTGCTACATATAAAACACAGGCTATAGAAGCATGGAAACTCTGCAAGTGGTTTCCAAGGAACGTGACAAAGAAACTCCCCACAGAAAGGGTATTCAGGGAAAGCTCTTTAAATTTAAGGAGAAACATTTCCCCTTGAGTCATAACTGCATTTAACTTCCATATGTTAGAGAAGGAGGAGGAGGAGGTTGTGGCGTAAAGGAAATGGGAGGCTCCTCCAGTAAAACCTTCAGATGAGCAGTTGCTTCTTCAGGCATCTGCTTGTAGGACTATGCCAGACGTAAAACTTTGCGTCCATATGGTGCGCCGCAAACAAGGCGCCCGTTGCCATACAAGCATCAGCTGATTTTTAGCACATCTCTTCTTTGCCTTCCAGCAAACAGAGATGGTGGAGAGAACCCTCTAATCTCTGCTGGGGCTTGCTGGGTCCTGCTGTAATTAAAGAGGAAATTAAAAGGGACTGTGTGCTTTGGGGACAGGGATAAATTGAGGGAGAGAATTATTATGACTTGCCCTAGACCACACAAGGAGTGGGAGAACCTTCAGATTTATATTTCCCAGTTTTCAGCCCCTGTTGGGAGATGTGGGACCTCTTGCATTAAAATTAGGATTTCTTTACATAAAATACCATGAAACTTGGGAAGTGCATCACTGCACTCAGTCTGGATAATCTCCTGGCTACCTGTGCCCCTTTGGCACACAGGCAAAGGATGCTTTCCAGCTCAGGGTGAACCACCCTGGGCTTGGGCACAAGTGGCTGCACACCTTCTTCTTCATTAAGTGATTTAATGTCCCTTTTAACTGAGGGACTTAAAATTACCAGTTTGGAGTGCTCAGGTTGGTAGAGCTCCTTTGAAGAACACTGTGGTCCTACAGGGGTTTTGATAAGGATGTTTTAAACCACAGTGGTGTAGCTGAAGTATTTGTTTATACTGAGACAAATCTTTCTGCTGCTTGGCTACAGACAGATAAGGTTTCTTTACCTAGGGATCTGGATGACTGTTTAAAAAAAAAGGAAAAATAAAACCCAAACATACTTCACAATGAACAAAAAACCAACTGGAAAAAAAAAAAAAAACAACAAAAAAGGAGAAAAAAACCAAACAAAACCAAAAAAATCCCAAACAAAACCCACAAACCTGCAACACTTTGAATAGCTGTAGCTTGAAATATTATTTGACTTGTGCATAAGCATGTTTGTGCCTTATCTTCTTTTATAAGGGTTGAATACCCTTGCTTTCAAAGGAAAATAACAGCTTATGGATGGCCCAGCCAGCACAGAACTGTGCCTTCCAGATGACAGTGCCCCTGCAAAAGAAAGCAGCCAGGCAGAAGCAGAAAGAAACAGAAGCCAGTAATTTAAGATGTACAGTAAAGTGAAAGGCAACTGCTTAGATTTTGCCCCCCGTTTCACTGGCATTGATTTGTGTGGTCAATCTGTTGCAGAAGTTTCTAGATTATAGACTTTAGGAGACATTTCATCTGTTTAGCCTTAAGAAGAACAACTCCACCTGATGGTGGTCCTGTGATGGTGGTGAAAGGAGTCCTCTCTCAGAAAAACTGTAATTTTGGTGCCAATTTCATTTTTTGTTTTTAATACCTGTGCTGAGACTCCAAGCATCACTTGGCTGGTTTTCTTTGAAGGAGACCTTTGAAATAGGTTAACTCAAGAAGCTTTTTGATTTGTGGAGCTGAGTGCATATAAAACCACCTGGATAAATGAGCCACATGCAGCCTTATTTGGTGACAAAAGTATTGTCATTTCCCATTACTGAAGTGCAATGCTTTTTTTGTTTTTGTTTTTTGACACTTGCTGCCTTTTCTGCAGCCCTGTCTGATGGCAGCAGGCGCTGTGAGCGTCTCAGCTTTGTTTGGCAGCCCACAGAGACGTGTGCTCAGCCACTGTGATTGTTTAGAGAAGTCTGAAGATGTTATGCAGGTGTGCTCTGAAACCTCACACACAAACAGAAGAATCTTAATATCTGAAATGGGAGTGCAGGAATTCCTTTCCACCTTCCCCTTCTTTTACTCTATTCCCAGGAGATTTGTCTGTCAGCCATGCTTTGCACTCTCATAGCTGCCCCAAGACAATCCCTTTAAGCATTTCTCTGAGTTTAATAAAACCTTCTCCTTGTGTCTCAGCATAAACAAAACAATAAACAACTCCAAACTGATAAAAGATTTTTCATGTTTATATAACAAATATCACCAGAATTAAGAAGAGTTGCTGGAAAACTAGGACCAAAGTCTCTTGCTGTCAACAGCTCACTGTGGTTCATTTTGAGACAAAATTACTGGAGAGCATTATAATGTTACTTCAGACCTTTACACCAGCATGACTTCAAGGTTAAATATTGAAATGTGTGCATTTTTTTTCTGGCTGCTAATTAACATGTGAACTTCAGAGCTGTCATTCATTTGCTCTGTGCACATAAACATGATCCTTGCACTTGTATTCATATTAGAACTGTTCTTTTTAATAGTTAAAATTCACTGGGAGTAGCTTGGAACCTTCAAGAGAATTGGTATGAATGACACCACAAATCAGATTATGATTTCCTAGGAGATTCAGAAATGCATCCTCTGCCTATATCCATAGGGTGAAAAATACTAAATAGTCTGTATCTAGTATAACAGACAATTACTCAAATAGTAATACCACTACAATAGATATGCTACTTTTTATTTACATTATAGTTTTATGAGTTGTTTTTACTACTTTAGGCTAATAAGGTAGAAATGGTGAAGATAGTTTGTTTGGTTTTTTTTTTTAAGGGTAAGTGAATGAAAAAATGTTAGTTAAATTATTTTTACTTTTAACTTAATATATATTTGACACATTGTGAATTTTTTTACTTAATTACGCCATATTACTTAAACTTATGAAAGAGAAGATGAAGAAGGAGGAAAGTTAATGCCTTAAAATTTGTAATGTGAATATTATGACATATAGGATCAAGAACTACATGCCAACCCAGGCTTGCTTATTTTGCTTTTTTTTCCTACCCTTCTCTTGGTAATGTGCAAACCAAAGTCCAAATGTGGACATACTCCCAGGGTTTTAGGATTCAGAAAAGTTGAAATCAGCCTTATTCTCAACAAATTTTTCATCACGGCAATTTTGGACAAGGTGAAAAATTTGTCATTCAAACAGTTTGCTTCAGTATTGCAGCACTGAAACAGAAAGTGGAATGAACAAGAAGGAAGGGAAAAGGAAGTTACTTTATAAAGAAAAATTGCATTAAACTCACTTTCTGAGGGAAGATGAAATTGCAGTTGCCCTTAAATTAATTATTTCCCCTACAGCTTGTTTCAGCAGCAGGAAAACTCCAGAGCACTCATTTATTCACTTGCTGCATTGTGGGGAAAACACAGCAGAGGAGACAATTATCAAGTTAAAAGTATAAAAACTCATGTCAGTGTGGTTTTGTTTACTGTGTGTACATAACACTCATCTATGCTGTATCCCCACAGAGGAAATGCATTTTTTTTAATATCAATTTCTTAGTTAAAACTTCACTTAAATGGGTCGAGCTTTGACAGTGGGATGCTTTTCACCCCTAATCTAAGTAAGGCGCCAGCAAATCCATCAGAGGAGATTTTTTGAAAGGATTCATCACACTGCTGGCCTTGCTGCAATAAAACAGGCTGTAAAGTTCCACCAAACCTAAACAGCAGCATCCTGCTGAGCTGATGTGAATGCCAGTGCACAGAGTGCCCCGTGCTCGTGGCAGCCTGAACTGGAGTCTGGGCATAAACAAAGGCTTCCTCACTGCTCTGCAAGTGCTAAACCTCGGGAAGGCATTGGGGTCACTAATTGTTTTAAGAGCCTCTAAAGCATTTAGCCAAGACAAACATCTAGAAGTAAGGTGAACACTCAGAATTAATGTGATGCACTGACAGTGGTTTCTGGGGCTACTGCTGCATGGTTTATACTCAGGGTTTTATAATTTCTTCCCAAGCTGTTCACTGTCCTTACCTGAACATGGTATTCCAGACTGGCACTAAAAAGCCAAAAAAAAAAAAAAAAAAAAAAAAAAAAAAAAAAAAAAAAAAAGGCAAGAAGCTGCAAGCAACAGATCTTTAATTTAAGTGGATGAAAAACTAACTGTTCTGGAATGGCTCTGTGTAGGACAGTAGAAAAAGAAAAATGAATTATACCCTGATGGTAACCTTACTTCTAGCTGCACTGGGTGGAGAAAAGCTACAGAGTGTAAAAAGCTTCATCGGAGCCCAAGCCGGAGGAGAGAACATTTCACAGTGTAGTGATGTGTGGAGATGAGGTAAAGCAACTAAGAGTTTGCCACTAATCCCTGATGCTGGGAGCTGTTTCCCAAGACAAATCTGTTTCACATAAGCTAATGGAAAGGCAAACTGAATCCTAAATTGCTGTTTGCTCTTCATCTCTTGGTGCTTTCTACTCCCCCATGCACTTCTTCAGAGGGTCTGTTCTCCATTTTTTTTGCCTAAGCAGTTTCTTGAAAAGAAAGTATCCCATGTCTAGGGCTGGAATGACTTCCATAAGGATAAACTCATGAGGAAAACTGAACTTCTACCTCCAGCATGTGACACACAGCTTGGAACTTCCACAGGCATTGGTTTGCTATCAAACACAGCTACACTTTCAGAGGCAAAATAGTTTATTTCAAAGAAAAATAATAACCTTGCTGTCATCCTGACCACACTCTTGTCATATTTGGTATTCCTGCTTTGGGGGACTGATTATGCTAGAACACCTGGGACAGGAATATTTCTTAACAAAGACACACAGTATGTTTTTAATTCCCTCCCACCCCCAACCTTGTTCTTAGAAATGTCTGTATTGCTGCTGCAGACATCTTCCAGTAAAAAAAAAACCAGCCTGGCACAGACATCCAGCATGAAAATGTCAAGTCTGAATAGTTAAACCTAAGCAGTGTCCTAAGAAACTTAGGAGGGTGCTGGTAGTACCCTGAATCTATTTAAGGCTACATTAAGAAGTTTTGCTTTCAGTGAAGCCTCAGCTGAAAACCAAGGCTTATTCTGGCAGGTGACACTCATCCCAGTCAGAGAAAGAAATGCATGAGCTCCACTGACCTCACTTAGGTCAGCATTTAGAGGCAGCACAAACAAGTATCTGTTATTGGAGCTGTGATCCTGACATGTCATGTGCTAGCATTATTTTAATTACCAAAGCCCCTAGCAAATCATTCCCCCCCTTTTTAAAATTTTTTTTTGCCTTTTTTTTTTTTAAATTTTTTTTTTTGTTGTTTTGTTTTGTTTTGTCCTCTGAGCAGTCCAAGCCAGGCTCATGTAAAAGTACCACATTGCTACTGAACAGAAAATCTCATGACTGTGGGCATTTTCTTGCTGCCCTATGATAAGAAGCCTCCTACTAAGGGTTTGTATCTAGGAGATGAAGACAGAAGACTGTATTTATGTGACTGAAAAACATAATGTGCTGATAGGGGCAGTCTGAATCATTCAGACAGCAGGAGGAGTCCTTGGTCCAAGGAGTCAGGGTCTAGACTGAGCTGGAATAGTCTGGGTTTGATTCCTGGGTTCCAGCACCTTGGTCTCTGTTCTTTTTGGTTTTATTCAGTGTGTCCTCAGCATGTGCAATCCATGCTGCTGCAAGGGTATATCAGCGCTGTGCTATATAAAGTCTAGTGCTGTTGCAAGGCAGGGGTGGAAAAAGCGTGTGAATGACGAGTTTTTCAGATGATGTGTTTTTGGAGAATTTGTAGGAAGTGCTTCAAATTTTGAATGAAAAACGATGCAGCACCTATGACTGAGGAAACAGCACACCACGCCTCTCCTGGCTCTGGGGCCCTGCCCTTACAGTGTGTGCTTTTAAACTGTGCTTTGTCTTTCAGTTCACGATATTACTTTCTGGGATTTGTCACAGTTGTGCCAGCATTGGCTGGGGGGGTCACCCCAGACATTCTCTTTCCTCTCTGGGAGGAGGCAGAGTGGGCACAGTGACTGACCCTGATGGCCCTGTTCCAAAGCCCACAGAAATAAACACAGGCTTTTTCATTTATTTTCATATATCAACCCCCTCCTATCTGTGAGGGCCATAGCATTTGTTCAGGACAATGCACAAGGTTGTTTAGTCTAGCACTTTGCGGAACCTTGAATTAATCTTTAATTTTCCATAACTAATGTTCTTTGTTAGCTTTACAAATAATCCCTTGAAATTTTCATCTAGTTTCAGAGAGCTGTAACTAAAGCTTACCTTCTATGACTTAGCTTTTTCATCTTCCAAGAGTTTTAGCTTAAGGTTTGTCTTTCTAAATCTGACTGCTTCTACATTTCCTCTTTGATATGTGCAGATCTCCTCTGTGCAAGTTCTTTATTTGCCAGTGTGTTTTCAAATCTTACACCTTGTTCGGAGGTAAAAATATTCATGTTAGCATGGGTCACTGGAAGGCTCTGCACTTTTGTTCTGATCTCTCTGAGGAAAAAAATTGCATCTGTATTCTGCTCTTCTGTGTGCTCCTGTTAATCCCTGCTCTTGCAAATGAGCCACTGCTGCACAAATTGTGCTGTTCATTTTAATGAGTTCAAAAGCATAAAATTTGAATGTTCTCATTAACATCCCTGCAGCACAGTCCAAACATTGACTCGGTGAATGCCTTCAACCTAGTGCCATAAAGTTATATGTTAAACAAATCCGATACAAAAAGTTATACTTTTTCCCCCCTTAGATACTTAAGATAAAATCTTTAAAAGCATTTCATAACGGTGTTATGAAGATCATCTGCCTCTTCAAATGAAGAGAGTGCTCCTTGTGGTCAGTGAGTAGGAATAAGCAGATATATAGAATGCAAACACTACTAAGAAAAATGGAAGTGGCCCAAAGGAGAGGATCATGAGTATGATAGTGTTTTAGCTCAAGAGGAAATACAAAATCCACTCAGCACCAGGGAAAGATTCTCAATTTAATATATTTATGGTCAACAAGATCACTTTTTCAAGTTAGGAAGGGTTATTGCAGTCATCTGCTCTGACCCCCTTGCAGTGAAGGACATAAAATGTTTGTTGCTGGGCAAATTATTTAATGAGGAATAAAATCCTCAGGTGTTCACAAGGCACCTAGAACGGGATGGGTTCTGCACTGCTGAGAGTAGCAAGGTAGAAAACCCTGCACTGGCTTCAGGGTGCAGCAGTATGGACAGCCCAGGCTCCAGGGTTGTCTAATATCAAAGTGTGGGGCCAAGGGCACCGCCCCACCTGTGTGACAATATTTTCTGTTTTCTTTCAAATGCGTGGGCTGAGGGAGCTGCTGTGATTTAGCTTCTGGAGACAAAGGTAGCCCAAGTTCTCCTACAGCAAGGTGGTTAATAGCACTTGTTTTAATGGTGTGATTTTCCTTTTTTTAGAGGCAGTGGCTGTGATGTTGTTCTGAGAAGTACAGGAATAAAGCAAAGGTGGAACAGTCACTAGGCACTGCACAACAGATAGTCCCCATTCCCATGTGAGCCACCACTCCCATGCATTCATACACTTTTCTAGGCTGTTTTGAGGGCTTCTCTGGGGCACTCCTTGTTCCTAAGAAAGACTGCAACCCAGCTGGGGCTGAGGATGCCAGTCTGTGCTCCAAGCTTAGAAAGATAAGTTTTTCTAGAGGCCAATATTCATTGTGGAAAACGCCCCAAACCACCACATCCATTTTGTTCTCCAAATACAAGAGCAAGATCGTGAAAATAATCCTTAAGACTCCTTAAACTGCAGAGGTGCAACTGGATTAGCCTGACCCAGGTGCAGAACTATTTTCACTGGTGGTGTGCTCTGGGAGTCACCCTGAGCGTTCTCTGCTTGTGACTGGCCTGCAAACTTCTTCCTGAGAGCAGTCTGAGATCACTTTTGCAATCAGCAGGTTCAGAGTGTTCTGAATATACCTTTAGGCTGTCACAGGACTGTAGAGCCCTGGCTTCTTAAGAGTCACCAGCTGAAGCAAACAGAGGAGCCCTGGAATTGCTGATGACCTAGTGCTTCTAACACGTGATGTCAGATTGCTCATGCTTGCAAGTAAAGCCTTTTTTTCCATCCTCTGCCATGTTATCCATAACAAAAGCACTTTGACCTTCACCAAGAGCAACAGTATTAATGGGAATGAACAGAAAATAACACTGTAGAACCAAGCTTCAAGGTGCTTTGGTATTGAGCACGTTTCCCTAAACCCCAGTCCAACTCCTGCTGTTGGTCATTTTATTTTTCCTTCCTTTTTGGCCTGTGCAGAAACTAGAGGTAGGATCTAAGGTGGCAGTGTATTGTTTTATCTCAGCTGTGAAGGCAATTTTCTCCTGTTGAGTCCCTTACTTCTCTTGGCAGCCAGTCCCTGTCTGTGGCACTGGGAACAGAAACTAATATTTCAGTGTTCCGATGTGCAAAGCTCCTCAGACTGGATGGTATTAACATTGTCACAGCTTACTAAAAGGCACCGTTTAGTAAATGTTTAGCAATTGAAGAAATGCTACAAAACGACCTATGAGAAATTATTTTAGGTGAATAAAAAGCCTTTTAGGTAGCAACGTAATGTGAGCTGAGATATATGATAGTGAGCATGGAGTTAGGTCTTAATAATACCAAAACTTTTTCCAGCTGGGTGTGAAGACCTGCAGGCAAATAATGGTACTTTTGATACCTGCAAAATGTTAGAACTTAAGAAACTGCTCGAAGATTCTTCTGCATTTTCCATGGTTTGTCTCTTGCCTCATCTTTAGTGGAATGCCAAACTAATCCTGCTCTAAAACTGATACTGATTGTACCATGAACATCAGTAGCTGCATGTGATTTTACAGGTAAATATACATGCTAAGGAGAAAGGCAACTTTAATGAGGCCTCTTCATGAAAATAAAATTTTAAAATTGCATATATTATTGCGCTTTATTCTGAAGAGGGAGGCTAAGAAAACAGAAAAGGCAAAGCTCCTTTCTTAGTTGAGACTTCCTTTTCAGGAAATAATGTAATCTTTTCACTGGAGTCCTAGAAGTCTGAAGAACTATACATAAGGCCTGTCCAAACTATAGAAGTATTTCTTACAGCACAGGCTCCCAAACTCCTTCCAATCTGCACTGTGTGAATTTCCACCACAGTGGTACCGATGTAATCTCAGGGGTCTCTTTCATACTCAATCCCAAATAGCAAATTAATGAAGAAAACAGTCATACTGAGTATGTTTAAAATAGAGGTAGTTTGTTTTCATGAGAGAGGCTGGTTATTTCACATGCCGGGTCAGAAACTGCAAACAAAATTTGCCAAGAAATTACCAGATTGATACTGAGGATACACAGTGGTGGGCGGTGAGAACTAGACTGGTTTAATTATACTGAATATCAACAAAAGAGTATTCTTGCATGAGATGTAATTATTTGAGATTACCATGGGAGACTGAAGATTAGTATATGAATGTTTGATTATCCAGGACACAGTTTACTGTAATATCTTGAGACCTATCATGCTTCACGTAGATAAAGGTCAAATTTTCTGTAATTGGAGATAAATTTTTTTGAAACTTTTGCCTGGAAGTAGATCTAACAGACCAAGACATATTGTGGGTCACTATTCAATTATTTCATGTTGGAAATCAGCCTGGAGGAGAACCAAGTCCAGTGCACATAACCACAGGAATCCAGTTGGGTTAAGCAGCAGCGCTTGGCATCACAGATTCTGCCACTGGGGCTGGTTAACAAGGTGTTTGTTTTGGCATTCGTACTCCCATGCCCAACATTTTGTGAGGGGTTTGGTGGGGATTTTTTGTTTATGTGTTTTCTCTGCCACCCATGGGTCTAATACTGCATTCTTCTGTGGTGACTCTTCAATAATTTTCAATTTATTCTGCAGTGAAAAAATAAATAGCTCACTCTGATCTTCTTACACTTTCCTGCTTTGAATGACACTTTTGAAGTTCTCACTTGTAAAGCTCCTCTGGGTCAGTTGCTGGGTAGGTCAGGAAAGGATCATGGTTGACAGCTCTGTCTAACTGGCTTCTACTGCTCTGGGGAGTGGGATTTTTGTTTCCCAGGCCAGGCGCAGAGATGAGCTGCTGAAAAAAGCAGCTCTCTAGAGCAGGGTTGTGCAAATCTCTGATAGGCTATATTATAGTCAGACTGAGAGCTGGATGGAAAATACTGCCACATGAAGGGGAGAAAGGAAGTAAAGTAAAGACAAGCTCCTTTTGTGCTCCTGTGGGTCAAAATGAAATTAAGCCCTACTGGGGAAGCAGTGAAAGACAGGATTGCCAAATATGTTTTTAATGAAAATAAATGTTGCTTCTGGGCTTTATTTTGCTGTCAATAATTGAAGTCAGTGGAAGAGCCGTAAGGGGGCAGAAGGATCCCACAGGGCTGGCAGGGGCTGGGTCTCAGATGTTGGGAGCCATCCATCAGGCTGGACCTCAGCAGCCTCGGCCCTGAAGAGAAGTCACGGAAAGGAGCTTTGGCAATGCCCGAGTCACAACTCCCTCGGTGCCTTGGGACTATCAGGCTCCCCTTTCCCTCCCCTCGGTTCCCATGCTGGCCACTTGAGGCCAGCCACAGCGGCCTGCCTTGCAGGAGGGCCGTGCTGGTGGCTGCTGTTCCCACAGCCCTTGGGAAAGCCACAGCGCTGCTCAAGCACTGAAGAAAATCCCTCCCCAGGAGAACGCATCCTGTGCACTGCCCAGTTGCATCCTTCCACCCTGAAAACTTCTCAAGCCACTTATCCAAACAGTTCCCTTGTGGCAACACGCCACTGCCCCAGGCCTCTGCTCTTGCTTGTCTGCAGCTTCTCTGCTGCTGAGCCCAGGGAATGTCAGCAGCTCCGTGTGCTTTCAAACCCAGGCTGGATGTTTTCAACATATCCCCTCACTTTCCTGCGAGCAGACTACTGCCTAACATTTCTGGAAAGGCAGCTGGAGGCTCCAGCCAATTTCTATGACATTTTAAAGCTGCACATATGTTTAATATATCTACTACTTCCTTCCCTGGGGCTTCATGCTCCTCTTGCCATTCATCTTTTCACGCTGGATGCATAGAATGTGAGTTATCTACAGCGTCACTGCCATAATGTATGGCACTTCCCAACACCTACATGGCAAATCCATTAGGAGCTGTAGCAGCTGCAGACTGACTCCAGCAGCGTGAATGCTCTACCTGGTGGGAAACAGTCATAAAAAGGAACTTTCCCCATTCAGAATCATGGAAAGGCGATGGAAACAGCTGCACCTCCCTCAGTTGTTTTCCTGTCTCCAGGAAGAAGTAGGAGTCAATGAAAACAGATGGGGGGCTGTTTTGATCTGAGGTGAATGGGAAGAAATGTGGGCTCAAACAGCAGGCCAGGTTGAGATCTGGTGAGGTGGGAGTTCCACAGCTCTAGAGTGACAGTGGGGAGCTCCATCAGCACCCCTCAAACTGCCTGGGGAGAGGGAAGGGAAGCTGAGGGGTGTCCTCACCCTGAGCTGGAATTGCCTCTGCAGCAGGGGGGGTGTACAAAAGGCTGCCAGTAATACTGAGCAAACACAGGCTCGGGATAAAAGCAGCAAATGGATGAGGATGCCACAGTTCCCTTGCTACCTTAGAGCAGTTCTTTGTCTCTCCAGCTCACCAGAGCGTGGGGAGTGCCTGCCAGGCGTGTGGTGAGAGTCACACACCTTCAGTCACCAGCAGATAATCACAGCCCTGTAACCAGGGCTCAGCTAGAGCCTAAAGCATTTCATTGATCCTCCTAATTCAAGGCAGCATTAGTTTTTCATACAGCTAGCGTTTATTTTTGGGTGCTGTAAGTGTAAAAGTCTCCAAGGGTGGCATGAAAGCAGATGTAAAAAAAGAGTTTGTTTGAGAAATACAGACACAGCTTGTTTCTCCTGCTCTGCCACAAAGCCAAAATAGGTAAGTTTACCCACTTCTATGACCAAGACTAGCTATGTACTGATATACATTGCTTCCCTTTTTAACCTGTGCAAAGCTGGCTTCATGCAATGATTGCCTGCAGCAGCCAACATTGTCCAAGTCCATGCCAAGGAATGGTTTCCAGGACAGTAGGAATCACTTCAGAATGAGTGTTCTTTGCTGCATCACACCCCTGCTGCCAGGATTAGCTCACCTGGACCTCATGCCCAGAGCATTTGATGATGCACAGTGTGGGCAAAGAAAGAGCTGGGGATGAGAAATGCATGGGAGGAAGCCCAGAGTGAGGAGGGTGAGAAAGGAACTGCAAGTACAAAGTTTTCCCGTAAAGTACAAAGCCATTTCATCACATGCAGTCTCTAGGGAACATGTACCGTACTAGGGAGCTGGCAGGGGGAAAGGGGAGGGTGACAGCTGGGAAGAAACAAGGCAAGAAAAGTACATGCGAGGCAAAGGGACTTGGGATACCAGGGAAGCAAACAACAAGTTTGTGGAAGATTAAAAAGCCTGCTGCTTCTGAAAGGACCTGCATTCAGTGCCCTATTGGGGAGCAGCAGACTGACCCAAACAGTGCAAGCCTTTACCAGAAAAACCATTCCTGAGACTCCACCAGGAAGCTTTGCAGTTGCCTTTGGCAAAAATGCAGGAGACGAGTGGGCAGGGCAGCTATCTCATCAAGGGCAAGAGCTGCAGGGGGTGGCTAGGCACAGGCCTAGGGAAAAATGTGTGCTGCACGCATAAATCTTGAGTCCTAGCATTCCTTCCTCAGTAATCAAACAGCAGGCTATATTTAGCCCAACCTAAACAACAACAATAAAAAAAAGAAAAAGAACAGCAGGATTAGTCTTAGCTTTAACAGCTGCCACCAGCTGCTCAGAGGGGATACAGGTAGAGCTGATGTCAGATGTAGTTAAATGAGATGGAACAGGGGAGGCAGCTATGCTTGAATGAACAACGTTGGCTTTTGGTTAGAGAAATTCTGCATTTCATTATTTCACGGTTAGCCAGAAGGAGGATCAAATGAGCAGAGCATGAATGGTTCCTGCTACACCGAGGGCAAGGCTATAGTGAACCATGGACAGGCAAACAAGCAGAGGAAATGTTTGTATGTCTAGCCCAGGTTCCTGGTGTTCCTTCTCTTTAGTTCCAGCGTGACAAGATCAACAAACACAGTTTTGAGAAAAGCTGTTGGCCAAAGAGTTTGTATCTATGTGCTAAAGCCACAATGCCATTTGTTTCACCAATGCATGAACCTGGGGCTCACCCTCTGAAAGGGCACCAACATCATGCACTGAACAGGAGCTTGGGAAGGTCCTTTCAATGCAACCTTTCAGTGTTTCCTTGCAGTCTTGCTTCAAGGAGACACACTTCTTGGTGGGGAAGAAATAATCTTAAAGTTAGTGACCTAATTACTGTCATGACTTATACATGCACAGTCCCTTAAGAGAAGCTGGAGCTGGTTGAAAAGTGTAAAACCAGAGAATGCAAAAAGTGGGAGTGTTTTATGAGTACTTTACCAGCAAAAGAATACAGGACAATTAATACAGTGCTTGTTAAACATGATCACTGAATAATCACTTAAGCATCTGGTTGTCATTGTCATTCCTAAAGACAAAGGAACAAAAAAAAAAAAAAAA
>VWZN01020903.1:4326-36502 GCA_013396955.1 Regulus satrapa | reverse complement strand
GACTGAACCCTAACTATAGACTGAACCCAAACCCATGCCACTGACCCTAACACAAACCCCTACCATAGATCTAGCCCCAGCTCGAAACCTAACCACAGACTTAACCCTATACCAAACCCCTACCACAGACCTAATCCTAGCCCAAACCCCTTCCATAAACTTAACCCGAACCTCTCCCGTAGACCAAACCCTATTCCAAACCCCTACCATAGACCTAAGCCTAATTCTAACCATAGACCTAACCCTAACCCAAACCCCTACCACAGACTGAACCCTAGCCCGGACCTTAACCGTAGCCCTACTTCGAAGCCTAACCCTAGCCCAGTGTCCCCCTTGGCTTGCCTTTTGTAGCTGCAGTGTGCTTTTCAGTCTTCTGAATCCTAATCTGAACCCTAAACTGAACCTTGGCATTAACCTTAAACATAGGCATAACCCTAGCCAGACCCTGAAATGCAGAGCAAGCCCTAAGCCTAACCCTAGCCCTGTGCTCCCCTTGGCGTGCCTGTTAGAGCCACGCTGTGCTTGGAGCTCTGGGCTTTGCAGTTCTCTGAACCTTAAGCCTAGCCCAGGCCCAAAACCAGGGACTAACCCTAGCCCTTGAGCCGAGCTGGGGATGCGGAGAGGGAGGGAGGAAGGCTGAGGCTGGCCAGGTGGCTCCATCCCCGTGGTGCCCCACGCTGCCTGCGGTTCCACGCCACCACAGCTTTTCATTGTGTGGGACAGCTGCTGTTCACTTGCATGGGTTCTGAGCGAGCGCTCAGAGCTGCCCCGCAGTTTGTTTGAACATCTCAAGTGCTCTCCTTCCCTCTCTCGCTCAGGACTGGCCTGTGCCACCCTGAGCTGAGCCAGTCTCTCCCTGTCCCGACACGTGTGGCAGCAAAGCGACGGCAGGGCTGCTGCCTCATCAGACTGCTTTTCAGCAGCACCAACTTTTTACTCTGAGCTTTTCCCTCCTGACTTTCACACTTGGCTTATGGCGAAAGAAGGTGTTGCTATTTCAATTTGCAAATGGGAAGAATCATGTAAATATATCAGCTTCTGCGAGAGGTTGGTGTCAGAGCCGGGGATCAAGTTCTGAAATGACAGGGCCGAATTCGCCAGACAGCTCTTAACTTCCTTGTTTATTAAACTATCCAGTAATATAAAGATACATTAGGAACAGATGTGAACCAGAGCTGGAAAGCACTTAGAGTTCAGTGGATGTTCCTCCTCTGTTTCTGTTCCAGTTCAGATCTGAATGAGATACCAGATGAGGAAAAGGAAAAGCTCTCCCCTCACTGTCTTCCTTCATGCAAAATTAAATAGAAGTTGGATTGCAAAAGATCTTCCATGGTCCAAGTCTTTCTACAGGAGGAAGATAAGTGTTCAGGGGGCAGGGTGGAAGTCCTGAGGAGAAACGAGAATCTAATTCCCTCTAAGAAATGCCAGTTGCAGTCACTCAGGAGCAGATCTCAAAATGGTTGTGTTGTGTATCGTGGAAAGACAAAAAAATATTAGAAGGCAGATATGAAAGTAGTAGTGTGGTTTATGTTTTGCTTCTTAACGGCAAAGTCTTTAAGCCTTCTTTCAGTGCTTGGTTTGCATAATTTAGGGGGATTAGCTTTTTTCCATCCTCCTAAGAGAGCAACTGATGTGTATTTTGCATCTGGGGAAATGCGCGTTAGTCTCGAGGCCTGACATTTGTTTTGTGTCTGTGGAATTCACCCTGCATGGGGCTGTCAAGTTAAATACTATAACTGGCTTTTCCAAAACAGCAGATAATTTATTGGGCATTAAAATCCCAGTGGCTGTGCAGTCAGCTTGTGCTGAAGTCTCTTATTGGTGAAGAATTCAGTAAACACTAATCACGGACACAGGCAAAGTTTCAGAGGGTTGAGACCCAAGACTGGTCCAGGAGTGCTCAAGTTGCTGTTTGTTTCCTGTGTATTCACTGCATTTCATAAAATTGATGAGGTTTTGGGTGGTTTTTTTTCCACCCCAAAATGGATTTTGAAAGGATTAGTCTTTAATCCTGTAGACCAAGAGCCACCTTGTGTTGCTATAAGCAGTGTTTTCTTGTTCGTTGGGGCTGACATGGTGTATTTGCTCAATGGTTTTGCCATTTGTGGTGAGCAAAAAAATGTGCTTATGGGGTGTTACCCTGGCACCAGTGATGAGATCAATGAGTGAAGTCCATCACGTGGCTGACTGCCTGAAGGATGGGGGAGGTTCCTTTCCTGCCCTGCCATTTTATGAACATTTGAGAGAAGGGAAGCAATGCTGGGCTCTGGTCCCCGATGATCTGTGTGCTGTCAGTCTGAATTCAGCCTCATCCAGCAGAAAATCTGGAGAACCCTCTTTCCCATCCATCAGAGGAAAGTGTCTTAGGTTTCTCCCTTCTGCCTCTTGGTGAGTTTCTCATAGTGTTTCACAACTTAATTAATTTTTGAAAATAGCACTTTGGTATATTTTAAAACGTTATTCTTGTTTCACCAGGAGGAAGAGCAATCCCAGCACAAGGAGATAGATGTCTTATGGGAATTTCTGGCTGAAATGAAATTGAGGGAGACTCACTCCTCTTGGTACACTCCTTTTCTACAGCTATATGGGATAGATCTGGCTTAGCTCCCTGATTTCCAAACCTGGCTGCACCCTTTTTTTACTTAGGAATATGCCACCAGTGGTCTACAACAAGAATGTCGGTTCATTTATGGCCTAGCCCGTAGTCAGAGTTTTGGACTGCAGTTTGAGCTTTGGGCCACCCTTCTTCACCCGAAACCCTGATGGCTGAGGAGCAGATCAGGAAATAGGAGTGTGAACAGCTTGAAATGCCAATGAAGCCACATCTTCTTAAGTCAAAACAGAATGATGTTTTAGGACTGACCAGCAGAGGTACATCCAAGCAGTTACAGTTCACAGAACTGTTCTAGAAGGACTCACAATTCAAGTACCACTAAATAATATTTTATGGGTTTAAAAAGATGTATCCAGGTGCTGCCAAAGTTCACAGAGTTCTTTCTGCCTAGTTGCGAGGTTTTTAATGTCAGGCACTTCCACTGGCTTATTTTTTTCATCCTAGATGCTTCTGGTGTGTTTTCTGAAAGTGTCTTTTTTGTAAAAGCCAATGGCATTTGATTCCTGAAAGGTGGGAGAGAGGACTGGTGTGACACTGCAGGCCTGACAGCTAACACGTGAAGGAGACATATGAGCAGGAAAAAAGCTGAAGTTGTCAGTTGTTGGTTTTTTGTTTGTTTTTTTGGTGGTATTTTTTCCTTTTGAAGTCAGAATTCCCATTACAGTTGAAATTTTGTAGGTTTCAGCAACTCCCAAAACAAGATTTGGCCACGGGGATTTGTTGAGACTCATGAGGGGCAAAAAACAAGACACAGATTTCAGAAGGGCATTTAGGAATCCTGTGGCACCGAGTGGCATTTCATCTTCTGAGCACCCTGTGCAACTGAGTGAGCCCAAGTGTCTACAAACTGTGGAGCTGGTCGTGGCACTGGATGGGAGAGCAGACTCCTGCGGTACAATTCCTGCAGGAAGAAGGGGCTCTTGAACCCAGGGCTGCTGTCTTGGCTGCTGTTGTAGAGAACAGCCCAGATCTGCCATGAAGATGGGTCTAGAACACAGCACATCTGCTCAGAGCAAAAAGCAAGTCAGTGGCTTGGTTTATTTGCCACCCTTCCTTTGAGCCCGCTTGCTGGGAGCTGAGGTGATACTTGATAACTGGTAGGAAAACTACCAAATAAATAACATGTTAACACAATGTTTGCAGCTATTACTGAAGGTTCACAGGGAAGGATTCAGATTGTTTTCTTAATTTTCAGAGAAAATCTTCCAAATGTTTTTTTTTTTTTTTATTGGCTCTCAGCAACGTACATAAATCTGCTCAGTTGCACTAATCTAGCACAGTGAAAAATATTGCAGCTTTGCCATTAAATTATGGATGAACTTTGCTGTTAGTTTGGCTTGTAGTCAATGTGAAATATTGCTGTTTTAAATTAATATTTCATTTTCTCATATTTTTCCCTGGTAGCTTATGAAATGCTGGTTTTATAGTGATGGGTTTTCTTGAATGTAAGCTAAGCATTTTTAACTCCTTTTTCGCTCCACTTTTTCCTCAATATATAGAAGAAAAATCAAACACACAGCGCAGTCTTTATTCTTTAGAAGTGTTTATTTCTAATGGAATAAATAAGACTGCAATCCTGCTAGTGTTTTTTAGTGTTTAACCTTACCTGGACAGGCTTAATAGGGTGGTAGGAGGAGGTACAGCTTCCCCATCAGCACCACCTCAAGGTGCTCTGTGGAGCCACCTGCAGAGCCCAGGCTTTGACATTTTGTCCCATTTGGCTCCGTGAGGTGCCAAAAGAGGGCACAGGAGAAGAACGTGGGGTGCTCTTCACAGCACGGTGTGGGTCTCACACGTGCAAATGCCTCAGTCCTAATGCAGACCTTCTGTCTCAGAAGGCGTTTGGCACATTCGTGCAGAGATGTAAATACACAGCTGGGGTTTCCTGCAGTAGCAAGATTTTTATCAGGTATATTTAACAGTGATGCATGAGCAATGCTGAGAGACGCAGCTCAGTAGCAGCTACTGCCAAGTAGAGGAGCGAGGTATCAGCTCATGTTTTATAACACATGGCCAGCAGATACACTTCATATTGCCCAAGTTAAAATTCTGCTGGCCTTTGTTTCTTCTCACCATTGAATAGGTTGTGTCCTGAGAGTCTGTCCTTAAAAAATGGGCAAGCTGAGAGTTCATGCTCATGGCCATACAGCTGTGACAGCTCTGGTCCCATCACAGCTTGGTATGAGGGTGTTTGGTTTGCTCTTTGTTTGGGGTTTGCTCTTCCGGTGTTGTTATTTCTCCCTCCACACTTAGATCACAGAGAGATTGTTTAATAGGATTTTGTTAATGTAAATTGAATTGGTGTGTTATCAAAAAGAAAGCAGGGTGACTGTAACTCTCTTCCACATATTTTCTAATACTTCAAATACTCACTGCAAACCTGAACAAGTTAACTTTCTGTGCCAAAGTAAATTTAAACTAAAAATCAAATCACCTACAGAATAGTCTGCAAATGGCCTAGAACTCTCCTGCTAGAGAGATTTGTGTTATGGTTTTAATAAAGTACACTTATAGAATTAAAACCCACTGGTAAACAAACTCAACAAATTTTGCAACAAATGTGCAATCCCAGACTTTATTAATGAATGAGCTACACTGGTGTGTCATCTTAATTTCTTGCAGATGCATTCATGTTCTTTGAAAGGACCAGTGGAAATTGTCATAAATTCATTTGCTGTTCACGTTAATGAATGCTAGCCCTTATTCCTCCTCAGTGGCATGATGATTGCAATCTGGATTGCCATAGGGACCCCACGGTAATTCATCATCGCTTCAGCGTTCAGATCCTCTGGTGGAACCAGATATTGGTGTCGACAACATCTGGAGTTTTATGTCTCTCATCTTTTTTTCTACCTCCTTCCTTCTGTTTAATCAAGAGAATGGGAAGGGGA
Source organism: Regulus satrapa (assembly GCA_013396955.1). NCBI lineage: Eukaryota > Metazoa > Chordata > Aves > Passeriformes > Regulidae > Regulus > Regulus satrapa. Next base: position 30,997 of record VWZN01020903.1, on the reverse strand, counting down.
AATTGCTGCCACTGCTAATATCTTCAAGGCTCTGAGGGATTGCTGGGAGTTTGGGGCAATGGGAGGGAGGTGACACAGGTCTGTCCAAGGAGGTGAGACTGGGGAGCAGCTGCTTGCAGCTCACTGCAGTGCCTGTCATTGTGGCAGGCCTGGAGAGGCAGGGAGGCACTTTTCCATCTTCTATTCTGAATCCAAGCAGTGGCTTTGACAGGGAATGGTCTTTCACAGGAGAGTGTCTTGGCAAGCGTATTCCCTTGTTTCCTTCACTGGGGCCGTTTCATGTTCTATAAAACAGTTCTGTACTTGTATCAAGGGGACACATAGGTTGACATGGATTTTTAAGTAGGAATCTTTATTATGCCTGTACAGATCCCGACTTCTTTCCTACCCAAACCCTTCAGATGCAAGTGCATTCTCAGGGCCAGGGTTTAAATGAGCTCAGGAATGGACTACAAGGTAAATCTTGAGTGTGGGGTGTTGCTTAGCTTAGAGTGTGTCTGCCTGTCCTTACAGGGTGGCAATACACTGCTTTGGGGGAGTGACCTTGGCCCAAGAGACACACTGATGTTTATAAATTCTCCAAAGATATGCTTCCCCTGTCCTGTCTGCTGCCCTTGGGAGGAGCTCACAAAGGGATAATTCATCATCCTCCTTCGAGCGTAGCCCTCAAAATCCCTCCTTGCCATAACACCTAACACCAATTTGATGAATGTTTGTCTGAAAATGCATTATGAACACTGCCTATTGTGCTAAGGAATATTTTGCAATCGTTGTCCTTCCCCATCTATCCAAATCCACCAGTTGTTTTCCAGAGCTGGGAGTGTGGTGTGGTAGAGAACATCCCCTTTGTGTCCCCAAGCACTCCTCAGCTGAATGGCCTCTGTGCAAATCAGATCACTGCAATGGTGACACTTCTTGGAAAGATCCTGAAGGAAAAGTTGTAACTACACTTTTCAGTCAAGGACTGGATGATCTGCTGTCTGTGAGTCTTGTAAACCCAAACCTGATTCACCTACCCAGGGCTGTTGGGGGCTAAATTATTTCTTCTCTCCTGTGTGTGCTTGGACTACGTAATTTGTCCTTAAAGTGGACAAGAGATAGATAACCTTCTCTTTGGTGCTGTTTTAGAGAATGATACACTGGGATTTATATTGCCACTTTTCTCCACCATATCTGGGGGCAAGTTCTAAGAGAAAAAACCCAACCAACTTTTGAAGTACTTGACATGTGTCATCTAAATACTTTTTTTAGAACTATCCCTGAATTCACTCTATATAAAGCAACCAAGGAATTGAGGAGCCTCAGACTCCTCTCTGTTCAGGGCACAGCTGGTGAAGGTAATCAGCTCTTCCAGCATTAGGAAAGAGTTGCAGCTGGTAACAGATGCTGAGCTTTACTGTGCTGCTCTGTAGCTGTAGGACACGAGGTGATGGCACTGGTGGATTATCCATCCTCATCTGGAAATCATTATGGCTAATTAGCCTAACTTTTGGGTACTAATTACTGTTATCATATTCCCTGTCAAAGTTTCTGGGAGCTGGTTTCTGAGACTTTGTGTGTGCCCTGGAAGTTTCAGGCATCAACAAAGACCTTTGGACATTGTAAATGAGGAATTAATACCAACATAAAAGTTTGTTAGGACAGAATGAGAGAAGCCTCCATTGAAAGGAAAGAAAATGTTAAAAAATTGATGTTACAAGCCCAAATTTCTCAGCATGTTATCCTGTGACGTGGAGAAACTCTGAAAGAGCCTATTTTAAAAAGCAACTAGCAATGGCAAATTTTCAGAATCTTTTAAGCACATGTTAAATTCCTATGGATTCCCTGCTCAACTGATGGCACAGCTGGAAAGATTCCATAAAAAAACCCCCAACAATTAAAACTGCAGGAAAAACCCCTCCTGAGATTAAGTCTCTAGTTTTTTACCCAGGGTTCCCGTCTTCATATGAACACAAATGCCATGGAAAACAGAGTAACATTTTTATGGAGATTAACTAAATAAGCAGTCAATAGTTTATTTAAACTATTAATTATTTCAGTATCCACTGATGGTAAGATTGCAGGAACACAATGAGGCATACTCCTTAAGAAACACTATTCTCTAATGCCTGTGCTATACCCTTAATTCTTATGGTATCATGCATAATAAATTTTATTTTAAAAATTCATTAAATGTTTTGGGATGTAGTCAGAAAAAAGTCAAAATAAATGTTTAATTTTGAAATACTTAGAGGTAATACTTGAAATTAGTTGAATTCATTTTTTTGTTTTGGCTTCGGTTAGAAATATAAATTCTATAGGAAACTTATAATTTAGAACAACAAATATAGCTGCAATATTCTTGCATGATTAAAGAACATGCTGTCCAATGGTACATTGTTTTATTCATTTGTTACTTGAATGTTCTGTCTCAGGAATGAAATAACACTTTTTCCCCAGTCACACAAGATTGCAGTTCCACCTCTTAATGCATACAGGTGCAGAGCAAATGGGCACTGGGAAATAATGTATCAAATGAAACAGCTTAGTTATAAGAATTTTATAATATTTTGGCTGGTTTAGATGAAATTTATTCTAAACTGTGAAATCTTAAACAAAAAAGACCAGTACCTTTTCCACAGTCAAGGTGATTTCTATTTATATATTCTATTTCCATCTGGTAAAGGACAGAGAAGAATATCATTGCAGAAAATGATGAAAGATTAAGACTTTATTGTTATTTTCCAGACCGAAACACTAGAACAGCAGCTCACTGCTGACCTTGAGATAAAACAAGGAGACGCACGGGGGATAGCTCTTCTTATTGAATACAGCAGAAATGGTTTTGGGTATTACAACTAACATATAAGTTCATCAGGTGCTAATACAAAAGTCTTGGTAAAAAAGTGTTGAAAGGTATTTGCGTTCCAGTTTTGTTGATGTGTGTTTAGGAAGTCTTTAGGAGGCCATGATGTTAATAAAGAATTTGTAAGCACGTTTTGGGAGTTCTCTGTTGCTTTTGAGAACACCAACTCTTGCCTAAAATTACTGTTAATTGGGTCAGTATTCATCCTGCGAGTGGTTTAATGAATGGATGTGGAATCTGACATCTCTCATTCGAGGCTGATGTTCAGAGAATGGTGATTATTTTGTAAATACTAGTTCCGTGTTAGCGGTTTCCAAGCATGCAGCCAAACTGGGGGGCCCCATCCCATCCATCCATTTACTGTTGGTCAAATAAATCCCATTTCCAGCTGAAGTGTTGAAGGTTTTGTTCTCATGGCCCATCCCTGTTTCCCAAGAATTGACTGTCCTGCAGCTGGAGGTGTGGGACACCCCTCCAGGAGTTCAAGATCTGGCATTCCTGTTCTCTGTAATGTAACCCACTGGGGCATTTGTGGCTTTCGTTCTTGTTCTTACAGAAGATGAGAAATCTGTTAGAATTACATCTCTTCTGGTACAATCTTGTATGCAGTTTTTGCTCCATGGTTCATTATTTTCTTCTCCAGGTCACAAAAGAAGCATTCTGAGTAGCTCCATAGTGTCACTCCTAAGAGTTTTTCACTTCAAAAAACTTCGAAAAAACTCAACTCCTGGTTTTGTCTTCCTCCCAGTTTTACAATCAAGGCCTTTTACAGCCACTTTAATTGTGAACTATGGCCTGTCTGGCTTTATTATAAGATCTGAGGCAATCACCATCATCACCTGCAGCTAAATAAAGGGCTTGATTGCACTTTCTCTTGAGCCTGAATGGGGTAGACAGCTTGGCTTTGAGGAGGTCCACTATTATCCCCCTGACAACCACCATCCTTTCACTAAAATGACCATCCCCAGCTATTTAACGTGGGGCTCAGGGTAGCACCTCTTAAAAAGGCACAAGCTGCACTTAGAAATTTGAATTACTAGGCTGACTTTAAAATAAAACAAAGATAAAAACCCTTTTAGGTTTTCTGGAGGTGCCATGGTGAGAGGAACATGTTTTATGTCTTTTTTTAAGGCAAGCAGCGTGTGCATTCCATGGCCCTGTGCCATTTGCATCGTTAAGGCACCTTCTTGCATGATTTATATAAATCTTACAAACACCAAAATTCTGCTAACTATCCAGCCAAACTAAAAATAACCTTGGAAAATAATCCAGTGTAAAAATGTTTGCCTTCAAGAGAGAAAGCAATTTATTCCTTACAACGCTTCTCTTGTGTTAAAACTCTGATTAAGTTACTGGTTACTGATGGTACCAAGAAATTTAAAGCTACTAATTGCTTGCAAGCTTCTTCTGAGTGATAATTAGAGAAACCTGGTGTAGGTGCAGCTTTAAGCTATGAAAATGCTGTTAGATTAATGCCATGGAAGAACGCAGTGAGCTCTTAACATTAGACTGTTTATGCACTGAAATTTCCTGAATGGGGTGCAAATTTATCTTTCATTTGTACCAAGTGTTGAACACTCTTCCTATATTTTGAAGTATTTTTCCTGATTTTGTTCATTTTTCACATGACTAATTGGATGGTTTTGCTAAGTGATCAAAAAATCTGGAGAGCTGAGCTACCACTAGCAGCAGGACTGTTCATTAAATCCTGCTTTCAGTGCAGTCCAGCTAGAAAAGGCACACTTTAACTACCTGTAAACAATCAAAAAGTGGGGATCTGGTTTTAGGATTTTGGAAGGCTTTTATTTAAGGAAATGAGACTCATCTGAGTGCTGCTCTGTTGTCAGTGGAGGAAAGGAAGGAGTCCTGCAGGTAACTCAGGACACCTGCAGAGCCTGATTTCTGATTTAACAGCAGCAAATCCTGATTCCTTTTTACTAAGGGAGTGAAGGTGTTTGGCCTCCCTGTATAATTGCTTGGAATTTAATGCCCTTGCCTGTTGAGACTCATAACTCCCTTAGGTGTCTTTCCACTCCTGTGCCAGGTAAGGAGATGGTATGTAGGGATGCTGACTTGTAGAAATATTTATTAATAGCTTCATCAACCATAAGTTGTTGTTACAAGCGAGCTCCAAATTAATTGGGAAAGGCTCATTGAGTGCTTTGTGTGGTGTAAAGCTTTGAAATGTGATAGCCAAACAGCTTCTGGCACAAGGGAGAAATGTTTAGAAAGGGACCTTACCAAAACTCATGAAATATTTTTGTTTATTACATGGGAGAAACAGAAGGACAACAAATAACCCCACGCAAAGTGGACCATTAGCGGCTTCTTAGTAAAGTGTTGGGTTTCAAACTGCTGAGACAGTGGAGTAGCATTGCAGCTCTGGAGCCAAATCATAATAAGAAATGTTTTATTTCTATTATTTAGGACAGTGGCACTGTCTGAGTGAGTATTTCCAAAAGAAGCATGTGGAGGATCTTCAGATCCTATGTTTGCCCTGTTTAATACTTGAGTTCTGAAAAGCTTTAGCAATTCATGGGGAATATCTGAAAAAAGCATTGGAAACATTTGTTTACAGTAGGGTTTCAGTGACTTGGTTTGAATTAGACTTACTAAAGACATCTCTCTGTTTGGTGCTCCTGTTCTCAGAAGGCAACACTTGCATTTAAGCACCACCTAAAGGTCTTGTGCAATGATGACAACCTAATTTAGGAGTTATTCCACATCACCTTGTGTCCTCATGTCCCTGAACACACTGGAGCTTGTCTGACCCTGGAGCTCAGCAGGGCTGGACCCCTAAAGTCAGCACTGGGTGCTGCAGACATAAAAGGGAAAATATCACCCAGAGCACAGTCAGACCTTGGAAAGGGCTGCCCAGAGAGGCTGTGGACTCTGTTCTTGTCACCTTTTAACACCCAGCTGAAGAAGCTGTGGGAGCAGACAGGTGTGCATTCCACGCCGAGCTAAAGGATCTGCTGAGGTGGCATCCAACCTGAATTAGGCCAGGATTCTGTGGTCTGAGCTTAAATTTTGTGTATTTCAATGCTTTTATGTAATTCTTTTTAATAAAGTGTTATGCTTATGTGATTGGACTGTTGATAATATTCAATAATTACAATAATTGTATCATTAAACAGAGGTTGTGTTTTCTGACAAGAGCTGCAAAAATATTTTTTAATAGATTCCTAAAGATAGCAGTTATTGCCATAAGGCCTGCTTTGTTTATGCTTAGGAAAATTTTCCAGCAATTGCTAGTGACAGACTAAGGTAATTGTTTATAAATGGAGTAAAAAGATTAAATAATAAAAAATAATTAAAATAATTGCAGCATCGGCGTTACTTAGGATAAAGACCTTTTTAAAAATTACTCACTAAGAAGTATAAATGTCTAAAACCAGGGGTGTATTTGTTATAGAAGCAGGGTAGGCTGGAGTAGAAACTTCACAATTCAGACATCCCATGGAAGTTTTGCTTTCCAAGATTCACCCACTTGTGGAGTCATGTTGAACTTAAAGCTTCTTGTTTATCTTACAATATTCTTGTTTTTCTTTCAGATGGAAGAACAATTACCAGTATTTTAAAAGGACATGTTTTTGGTTTTGGCCGCTGATCCTTCAAAACAGGTAATTACTCAAGTGTATCCCAAGTTGTCCATTTCTCCATTGTTGAAAAAATAACTACTTCATTGTTCCTTTGGCTGCTCTGAAGACCTGAATGGCAGAGTTGAAGGCTTTGAAAATGTGTAGAGTCCAGTGTTTTTCAAAGATTAGAAGAACATGCTATTTTGCATTACAGAAAGGAATGGCTATTGCAGTTTTAAAATTCTTCAGAATGTCTGTAATGGAGAGACTCTTTCAGTGACTGAATATAAGTGAATATTTTCTTAATGGTTTTAAATACTAAAAGTAGATTTTATGCATGCAGAGTGTTGAGATAATACTTTTATTGAGATTATAGGTAAATCATGGCAAAGTGGACAAAACCGAAGGCAGTTTTATTCAGCAATAGAATTCCTCTCTCCAATGTTCCTTGGTTTGACTCATACTAAGTAGAATCAGTGTCAGTTACAGAAATGGATGTACGGTGTTTTTTCCTCTGTGAAAAATCTCGACATTTTAAGGAATTTTTTTGCATTCTGAAAGGTTAAGGCTTGACTAAGGAAGAGCTGTCTGAGGAATTCTGTGTTCCAAAGGACCAGCAGTGTGTGAGTGCCTGTTCCAGAAGTTTTGTAGCAGGCCGTGGGTGATGTCCCCTCTTTGTTGTTATCTTGTGCTCACTTCAACAAAAAACTCTTTTCCATGTATAACCAGGCTCAGACAGAAGGCAGAAATGTGCTCAAAAAGGGTTCTATGGAGACAAATGTCAGAATCCTGTAGTGTTTTTAGCTCTAGGACTTCATAACCCATGGGATTTCTGGCTTTTCTTTACTCCATCTTTGTAAGCACGAGCTTGAGCCCATGGTATTTTCTCTCCATGGGATTCCTGCGTGGGCCAGAGAGTTCTTGCTGCATGGAGATTTTTTTTTTTTTTCCCCTGCACAGGCTGCAGGTCTCATGCAAACCAACTTTCTGGGGAAGGTGATTGTCTGTGGCTCTCACTATCACTTGTGAAGCTCAGAAAAGCAGCAGAAAAAAAAAAGGGAGAGTCTCCCAGAGCATGTGGGAAAAGGAGGGGGTGTGAGCACACACACATACAGAGGCTGGGCTTGAAGTCAGATGGGAGGAATTTTGACCAGGATTTGGGAAAGGGAGGGGATGTGGGCACACATGCAGGCTGGGCTTGAAGAAAGACTGAATTTTGACCTGGATTCAGGTATTTTACAGCTGTGCTGTTCCTTAGAGCTACAGCTAGAGCTCACTTTGGCTAGGAGTATGAACTGTAGTCCTGGAACTGTGGTCTTTGCCAATAGGTGAGTTTTTTTTGATTACATATAGCCTCAATTAGTCCTTAAAGCTTCAGAAGTCAATTGTTGGGAGGAAGGTGCTCCTTGGGTGGATTATCTGCAACATTGGCCTTCAGGGTGAGGCTTGGTGGAAAAGGCTGCGTTCCAGGGGCAAAATAATCAGGTAATTAAGAAATTTACCATTGAGTACACACCTAGTGAAGGCAAATTATGGAGGCTTTTGGAAAGGTTAAGTCTGGAATTTCATGCTGTGTGTGCTTTTTTTTTTTTTTTTTAATTTTTTTTTTTAATGTAATGTACTTAAAACAGCACAAAGATGGATATTTGATCTGAAACTGTACAGAAGATACTACTATTCCATTACTTCATAAGCAGAGAGATAATTCAAGTAGGTTTGGGAACTGTGAAAGGCAGTAACTTTCCTTGTAGGGCTTGCCTGCAGGAAAGGTGCTACAACAGTGCTCTCTAACATTCACCTATAGGAAGGGACATCAGGACAAATAGATTTTTAATTCCAGTAATTAAAAAGACACAAATAGAATTTCAGATTTCTAAAATTAATTTTGAATCCATTCTTTACTTTCTTCTTAAATTAGGCTACTCCCAGACGCCAGAACCTGGGAATTTATGTCCTGATGTATTTTGACATGAGTCAAGGCAAGAGCCCAGTGTGCACCAGCAGTCAAAATCTGCCTTGCTTTCCCCCAAAAAGCGTCTGGCAGCAACACTGAGGGTATCTTCTCCTACCTCCACCCAGGAGTAGAAACGTAGGCAGCTTATCTGGGCCCTGGCTCCAGCAGGGACTTGTGCTGGCAGTGGAACTGATCGAATTATTCAGGATTCCACTGATCTGCAATGAGATGCTCTCGAGCTACCCCCATGCCCTGACCAGCCCAACTTGCTTTTCTTGCTGAAGGCTGCCTCGCTGCATGTCTAAGTTAAAACACACCCTGAAGGAAGGGCTCGCACAAGATTGGATTAATATTGGCAATAAAGAATTAACATGTGTCCTACCATTGATTTCTGCCAAAGCAGTTTTTGTTTGAGGGAATGTGTGTAACAGTCCTTAATTATATTAGATTTAGCCAGAAGCATTCTTTCCTCACAGAAATTTCCCTGGAAATTTCCCCCTAGATACACTTTCTCAATAGCCATCTAGGCTTTTGTTGCGATGGTCAAATAAAAATTCTTTGAAAAAAAAGCAACCAAGAGCTCAAAATATTGAAGAAAGTCAGGATTCATCGATTGTTTACTATATAAAAATACCAAATATCAAAAATTCTAGCACTTCTATTGAGTTGAAAGCAGGAACAATCTGCTTAGAATGATTTGCCTTAAAGTGAACTTGAGCTGGTATCGTTGTTTACTGGATTAGACAAGATGCATTTCAGTTGATACAGAAAGAATGGAGCTTTTGCCAGATGATTCAGTTTTTCTAAATCATGATTGACTTTGAAAGGATTTGCTTTGCTTCTTATGCAGTTTTTCTGTTACACAGTCTGTCTGAGATGAGCTTGGACCAGCTTTGCCACGAAACGTGGCAGGGGCAAAGATTACTTTCTACTGCTCTATTTAACTGCAAAAATTGCTGTGAGCTAATAATCCACTGGCATGCTGAAATTTAGACTGAGCATTCATCAGAGTTATGGAGAGGAACTCCATGGAAGATGAGAGACTGCACCACCCATTCTGCATCCTTTGGACAAGGCAGGGACAGAGCAGATTTTGCCCATCAACATGCAATAAAATGGTGTCATGTGTAGCTCCCTGTGGAAAATACAAGAGATTACTCAGAAAATTTTGTCAAATAATTTAAACTGAAAAAGTCAGGGTGAAATTGCACAGGAGTTGAAGTCTAGAGCAATGGGAAGGACTCACTTTGATATGTTTTGAAATCAATTAGAACAAAGGGAACCAATATTTTCCAACATCTCACCCACAAAAATGAGAATTTATTCCTTAGCATGCCACAGATTTCTGCCTCAGTGATTTTTTGCCAGAAAAGTTAATTTGTTTTTTAAACTTGCTACATATGAAAATTATTCATCAATCTTCAACACGCAGGCCTCTAAACTTCATTAGAATAATGGATTTTAATTCCTTTGCTCTCTTCCTTATTTAGGCCCCCTTGGTTTATACTTGTTATCAGGAAGAGCTTCTGATTATCTTGTTGGCAAAGATCCTGTGCTTATTTCATTCTTATCACAAAGAGGAGGAAAAATATACTTTGGTACAGTTTTATGCAACTGTAGAGCGGGAAAGAGTTTTTTCCTAGTGACCAGCTGTCTGAAACCAGCAGTGCAGAAACAAATCCATTCACCCAGATAATAATTTCCCCAGATTTGATTTAAGACACTTCATTGAAGTTATTATGCTCATGTAAAAGAGCAACAATGTTTGAGTGAGCCAGGCCTTAGGCCCTGATTTTCCTCGAAAAGGCGAAAGCAAATGAAGAAATTCAGAGAAAAAAACAATGGGTAAAAAAAATCTGAAACTGAACCATTTCTGCAGGGAGATTTAGGACTTAAACCCCCAAAGAAAAACCTGCTTTGGCTCTGATCCAAAACTGTTCTCAAGTCTTAACTCTAACTCCATCAGCAGTTTCACTGGAAACTAATGTCTGCCCAAGTGCTTTGTAGACTGGGGGCAGAATATCAGTAATTTGCAAGATTAAGCCCTCAAAGAAATGATCTTGGTCAAGTGATAAGGACTGGTAATGAGCTGAACTTTAAAGATATAGAAGGAACTGGCTGTGGGCATATTAGTGGGTTGTAAAGTTGAGTGAGGATTACTGGGGAAGTTGGAGAACAACTTACTGAAAGAAATAACTTTACTCTTATTTAAACATTTTCAAGTTTCTCTTCCCNCTCTAATTCTTTTCCCCCCCCCCCCCCCCCCCCAATAAAATCATTTCAAAATAGGTTTTTAACTAATCCAATGTTTTTGATAACTGATTTTTTTTGTTGTTGTTGTTGTTCTCAAACCTTCTATTCAAAGTTAAGTCAGAATTTGGAATCAGAATTCAGGTGTGTGAGAATGCATCCACCTTTGTTGTCTGAATGTAGAGGCTGTTGCTTGGATTTCTTCTCCAATAAACCCCTCTGCTGTTCATCTGGTTATTTGATAGCACTCTTGTTTTTGCACAGGTCAGTGGTGCACGTGTATAAATGGCATATGTGTTCCTTTTCAAACTAAATGTGATAAAAAATTACTTTATAAAGAGTGATCTGTGCAAATAACCCAGGAATCCATAGCTCATATGTGGGTCAGAGTTCAGCTTCAGTTTTGAGCTCCCACTTGCTGGTTTCGAAGGACTCACACTTCCTAAGATTTGCATTAGCATCCAATGTTTGTTTGTTGTTTTTTTTTCCCTTGGATATTTGGATCTGGGACTGTGGTTTGTACCATTTGGGAGAGGACATTGACATCCAGACAGATTTTAAATGTGGATTTAATCTGAGCTGTCTGTACTTACACACACATGTAGAGGAAGAGAAATGGGGAGTAAACAAAGTGTCTAATTTTCCCAATGTTTAAAATGTTCACTTTCACTTGTATTTGGACAGAGATTTGAAATAATTTTCAAATTATTTAAACAGACTGTCTCCTTATCTAAACTGGACTTCTTTCTAAACAGATCTTTTTAAAAGTGCTGCTATAAACCAGTTATAAATTACTGTTGTGATGTGGGAATTCCTGATTCAGAATCTACAGCTTATGGTATTTTGCCATTTCCACTGGATGATTTACTGGCTAATCATTTAGATGGTTAAGAGGAGGACAGGAATGAAAGTGACTGCAGCTGGTCCCCAAGCTGCTGGAGTGCCACATCCAGATTTTCCAGGGGCCTCCAGCTGTTTAAGTTCTCATCATGCAAAGCAAGGGTTGCCCCAGAATTAACTTTTACTGCGAGCCCCCCACCAAGGCTTTGACCACCCAAATGCCTACAAAGAAAATTTCTGCAGTATCCTGCCTCGTTTTCCTTTATGCCACACTTTGTGATAAGCAAAAAGTCAGCAAGAGTCCTTTTGCCTGCCACCCCACATGGGAATCATCTAACCTTAACGTAGAAGACGTGCTTTTGGAGTCCAACCAAGCTGGTAGTGGTCTTTCTGCATTTGCTTGTCCTTAAGAAAATGCAGTTCATGCCCTTTCCCACTGAGGAAATGGTTCTAATTATCTTGAACATTTATCTTTTTTTTTTTTTTTTCCCAGCATTTAAGCACTGGCTCCCAAAAAGCCTGGACTTGGAACAGAGTCTTGAAACTCTTCATGACCACAGGAGTTTAGCTCTTATCTGACTAAATCTTGCCCACCTCAGGGATAATTTACAGCCATTTGATCTGTTGAATAAAATACATACAAGGTTGTTGACCTCTAGCCCCGCTTGCCCACACAGGATATTCCAGGGTTGCTTTAGCTCAATTGAGCAATAATATTTTTTTTTTTAAGTAGCCCCAGTGAAACTTGTAGGGCTGGATACTTGTTTAGAAAAGTCATGTTTACTGTGTGAAAGTGCCAAAGGTGAACTTGTGATAATGCTGCTTCCTTGATAAAGACACTTGCCAGGGAAATTCTACAACTGGTAAAAAAATAATTAAAAATCCCCCTTAGAGCCTGTATCATTAACAGCATTCCTAAAAAAGGGAATCTATGCTTATCAGAAAAATCTGAGGGTTTTTATAGTGCTTAAGAAGCCTGAAGGAATCACATAGATCATTCTACGACTTTTACCTGTTGCTCAGGACGGGGAGGACCCTCGAGCAAACACTGGGGTATGGTGCCTGCTGTGCTCTGATGGCTTCAGGCAAACTGGGATTAATCCCACACTCTGCAGCAAGTGGAACTATGGTGGCCTCTAGGTTTGAAATTGCTACTCAGCCTGCCAAGTCAGAAAAAAGAAAAGCTGTTATCTCAGGGAGCAATCCAGTTTGCTGGTTGGTTAGGGGGCAGTGGTGTTTTGTTAGGGTTTTTTTTTTTTTCTGCTGTTAACTGAACGACTTAATATTTTGAGAAAGTTGACTCAGATGGACTTATGAAGATGAAAGTGCAATTAGGGGTTTAATCCATCCCCACAGCTGAGAAACTGTGTAAAACCAGTGAGAAGGAGCTGTGCAGCCACAGTCACATGAGCTCCCTAAGTCTGGTGCTGATAGTGACTCCTTGGCTGGGACCGTGTGACCTTTTGAAGGCTTGTAATGGAAAGAGGAAGAAATGTCTCCTGACTGTAAAAGCCTAGTTTACCCTTTCAGCCTATGATAAATTAACTGCTTTGTAAAGTGACAGTTTGGCCCATTTGACTGCCAACAAAGGCAAAAAAATGTGAGCGTGCCTGCCTGGCATAAAGCATGAGAGTAAACCACATGCCTCTGCTCACCCCTGGCTCACTAAATCCACAGAAACGCAGGATTTGGAATATATGTAGGAATGTATTGGATGCAGCATCAAAGCATTGTCTTGATCACCATCATCCATTCACAATCTTGCAGGGTGTAGTAATGCATATTTTCTTGCTTATTCTTAGATTTGTAGCTTGACCCATGAGAATTATTTTAACTCTTGCTGGGATCAGGGCAGCAGACAGGCTGCACTCCAGCTTTGATATATGAGCTGATTAGAGCTCCTGGCAGCCTCCAGGACAGGGTTTCTCAGCAGCAAGTTCTCCAGAGGGTTTCTGAGGGTGGGATTACAGTTAAGGTCTTTTTCTTCTTGATCAGTCCTGCTGCTAGTAGAGTGTGTGAAACAAAAGTTCAAATGTTGGCATATTCTCCTGTGAGATAGCAATACTCACAGTAGATAATTTCCATATCTGAAATAAGCTACACAATGATATTTTCTTCAGCTGCTGCACTCAGCTGAAGCATAATCAGGGATTTCTAGTCTAGTTATTAATGCTCCTGTATGACTTTTCCCATACTCATGCAAATTAATGTAAAAAGGAAAAAAAAAAAAATCATAGAAGCTATGTGATTGTTTTTCTATTGAAGCAGAGTATCGAGAATTAAGAAATCAGGAATTATTTCTCCCTCAGATGCCTGAATTAGAAGCATGGTTATTTTTTCAGCTGTGATACAGACTTTGTGGGAAGTTTAACAGCTGAATTTCCTCCAAAAATGCTGATTCTCTCCAATAACAAAAGAAGAATCCTCCTGTGCCTAGGTTCTTAAATTCAGTACTTAAATTTGGATGGGTTTAGTTATTCCCCTTGCAACTGCTGACACCTTCTGGGGCTTGCTTCTGTTCCTCAAGAGCTTTGAAATCTATGATAGAAATGTAACTGGTTTCTTTTTCTTTCTCACTCTGTTTGGAACTGGATATAGGCCTGTTTACTCTGGTAAACTGAGAGACTATCAAGAAAGAGTATCTTTCAAGCAGTTTAAAATAGGTTCAAAATAGCCAAAATACAGGAGTTGCAGCCTTTTACTAGCCCCACAATATGTGGAGGATAATTAAGCAATATAAACTGATGATCTTCACTACACATGTAATATTAGGTTTAAGAGGATTTTAAAAGGGACTAAGAGGTTTTAAAATAATCTTTTGCTCCCTGCAGTAGTTAATCACCAGCTATGAGTGCTGGTTTCTCTCTAGTGCTTCTACTGAAGAAGGTGAGAATTTCTGTCTTATCTCGCTGAGTAAGAGAGCTGGGATCTTAGATGTGTATGATCCTTGTGGCTTCCACAGGAGATGCTAGAGCTGAGCAAAAGCTCCTTTCCACCTCCTGGCTGTTTATTCCTCATTAGAATAGATTGCCAAAATTCTTCCTGGAGTTCCCACGGTTATCATCTTCCCTTGCTGCTGTCCTCAGAGTCCTTGGTAATGAGGTCTAGGGGGACTCAGCATCTGCCAGCTTCATGTCTGTGGAGAAAAAAGAAAAGGAAGAGAAATGATACTCTCTTTTCCTTGCAGCAGCACTTAAAGTATTGAGGCTCCTGGAATAAATCCTTGGCTCAAAGGAGTCTTAAATGCACTGAGCATGGAGTGGTAGTTTACACCTCCTTTGAGCCTGTCAAGGTCGGCCAAGTGTCAGCTGCGGAAAGCATCAAGGAGAGAATTCAATGAAATCTAATTCCTCCATACCCCCAACATTCTATCGCTCCACAAATCCCACCTAGGACACCTGTAAATGATGGAAGATGAAGCACAGGTATCAACACAGTAGAAGTGAATTCGACACTGGAACTCATCTTACAGTGAGTGCCCAGCGTAGGACAAAAAGAAACAAGAAGGGATGGAAATGGAAAACAAAACACGAACAAGGAGAACACAACTGTGCTCCATCCTCGGGCCGCTCCGTGTAACACAATCCTTAAAATCAGATCCAACATTGCCACCTGCGGGTCGCTTTGGCGAGGACACGTAGGGGACACGGGCACAGAGCTGGAGGAGGGTGGCAATGTGCGAATGCAGGGGCGAACCTTTGGGTAGGGCACTGGCCTGAGCGTTGTCTTCTTCAAAGGCAGAATGCAGAGCTGCTGTGAGATGCTGGCAATTGAAACACTCTCCCTGTTGTAAGACATCTTCACTGACCCAAGGGATGGGAATCGTTAATCATAGAGTTGTGCAATCATTGAACCAGTTAGGCTGGAAAAAACCTTTCAGATCATTGGCTCCAACCACTAGCCCAGCACTGCCAAGCCCACCACTAAACCATGTCCCCAAGTGCCACATCTACGTGCCTTTTAAATCCCTCTTCCCTGGGCTGCCTGTTCCAGGGCTTGACAACATTTTCCCTGAAGGAATTTTTCCTCATACCCAAATTTAGTCTCCCCTGGCACAACTCGAGGCTGTTTCCTCTTGTTCCCCTGGAGAAGAGATTGACCCCCACCTGGCTACAACATCCTGTAACGTGGTTTAGGAGAGCAACAAGGTCTTCCCTGAATCTCCTTTTTTCTTCATTTCCACCATTAGGGATGGGAAGATAACAGCATTGGCGATCCAGCTAAATTCCTCTTTATTTGGTGGATTATCTGTGTGGTTTTTATTAGGTATTTGGAGGCACACACCACTCTCTTTTGCAATGTAGGTTTCTCCATAGCTCCATCAACTTCCCTGGGTTATACTTGCAGGGGATTTTGGCTTCAGGTGATTTACACCAGAAAACAATTTGTCAATTACTGGCACGTCTCTGGTTGAGTGCAGTCATTGATCATTGTTAAGAATTATATTCAAGGGGAGCCTTTATTTCAGCAAGAGGGTGATTTTAGCTTATATATATTTATTCAGTAGTATAATATTTGAATGCAGGTTTTAAACAAATATTTCAGTTTCTTCATAGTTGCATTCACTAATCATACATTCTGTGATTATAGCACATTCATTAGTTTTATGCCTTCATTCTTAAACATGAAATACAACAGCGACCAGTGAAATAAAATTGCTATAAGCCAAAGAAAGTGCTTTATTGGTGGGTGTGTGAGTTTGTGTGTATATGTATATATATATGTATGTATGTAAAAGACTTATTATGTATGTGTCCATGCCTACATAGGGGCTAAAGTGAGAGGATCATGATGCATCTAAATTCTTCAAGGAATGGGCACAATTGGGTTAGCTTGTTCAGGGTTCTGTTTATGCAGGTGCTGGGTTCATTTAGAGAGGTACTAGATGGTGCCATCTGTTGTATCCTGCTGCTTTCCAGAAGGTTCCTTTCCCTCCATAGGGAGTGCAGGGAAATTATGAATGTGCTGATTTCACTGGATTTGTGCATTCTATGGAGAGGGGGGGGAGAGAGTTGGAGCTGTTCAGACTGGAGCAGAAAAGGCTTGGGCAGAGCTTATAACACTTTCTTGCTGGGAATAGGAAATTTATATATTTATAAAGGACCTGCAGGAAAGCTGGAGAGTGCATGCAGGGACAGAGGAAGAGGGAATGGCTTTGAATCATGAGAGAGTAGTATCAGATTCAATATAAGGAAGAAATTCTTTACTGTGAGGGTGGTGAGGTACTGGCACAAGCTGCCCAGAGAAGCTGTGGACTCCCCATCCCTGGAAGTGCTCAAGGCAAGCTCTGATGGGGCCCTGAGAAACCTGGAAAGCATGGAGAGTGTCCTTGCCCACTGCAAGAGTGTTGGTGCAATGTGACCTTTAAGGTCCCTTCCATCCCAAACCGTTCTACGATTGTACAACTTTCAACTGGAGGTCTGGAACCTGGCATAAAAATCCATGTTGGTTGGCGAGTGTTTCCCTGACCAGGTTTTTCTTTGGGAAGGAGCAAACGAAGCAGATGGGAAGCTTCCAGAGCACGGCGCTTGGGCGGCAAATGGTCAGCAGCAGCAGGAGAGCTGCTGGTGTGAGGAGAGCTGAGGTGGAAAGGTGACCGATGCCATCTCTGCCAGGGAGCGCGACAAAAACAACCCCAAAAAGGCCTTGGAGCATTGCTCTTCTGGGAAAAATGAAAGCAGAGCTTTTTTTGTGTTCTCATGTGGATTTCTCCTCCTTCGGAAGCTTGAGTGTTGAGGGTTTTTAACACATCGTTGCTCACAGAACATAGAGTTTGTAGGTTATGCTAAATGAAATTACTGCTATTTAAACTGTCCGTTGCAGTGTGTTTTAAAAGCATGTACTTCCAAGTAATTGTTCTGGAATATAACTGTGTGGGATAAAATAAGAATGAGCTGAAAATAATTGAGACCCTTAGAATTATTACTGAATTATTTTATTGTATTACTGCTTATTACGGAAACAATCCTTCTGAAATAATTGAGACCCTCAGAATTATCTGATGCTCCTCTTTCTGCTCTCTCTGGCTTGTTTTGCAATTATGGCATTTTTATTCTCTCTGGGACTTGATATATTTATTGTCTAATTTCAGAGCAAAGACATCAGATTGCCTTAGGCTGTATCATTTGAAGTTCATGCGTTCCTATCAGATTTTCGGGTTTCTTAGAATTGTCTTCCCCCTTGGAAGGCCCTGGTTGTGTTCACAGCCACCCAGGCCAGGAAAAGCAAGTGGAGCCAGGTTGATGCTTCGGCCTCTGCTTTAGACCTTTGCTGCTTCTGCATCCTGTGAATTGTGATATGTAAACCCCTGTTGGCCAGAAATCCCCAGTCTTGTCAGAATGAGTGCAGGTAATGAAGGGGAAAGGAAGGGTGGGATGCATTTTAATGTTTTTAAGCTTTGCTGAGGATGTCTGGCCTGTGGTGATTTGCTTAGAAGAGGATTAATTGTAATGCAAACTCAGGGAGAAGGGGGATCCTTTACTGACAAGTGTCAAGTACACAGGAAATATATTGTGTAAAAGAGCCAGTGGAGTCAGAATTATAAAACCTTTCTAGGATCTCCTTGATGCTTCAAAATGCTTCAGAGAAATCCATTCTATTTGGAGAATTTCTCCAGCAGGAATTTTTTGCGTCCTCAGCGTCTTCCTTTTTAATAAGTTGAAATCCAAAGTTATAGCAAATGAGACGAAGGCTACACTGTGTTCTCCTCGTGCACAGAAGTGCTTTGCACAAATGCAAAATGCAGAAAATGGACTGGTTTGTGTCAAATGACAGCCACTGTGGCCTGTAATTAAATTCTGCCTACTCGGTTGCAGACAGATGTGGATACGGACCCACAGCCTGATTCCTGTGCATGGACGCTGGCAGCCCTAAAGCCTTCCAACCTGAGGAAGGCTCAGAAACAAACCCTGGCCATGTCCTGCCAAGCTGGAGGCTGGGACAGGGATATCTAAATTAGCAGCAGGAATTTCCAACACAGGAATCAGGTTTTCAGCTGAACATGGCCCCAAATGCAGGCTCAGCCCCTTTTTTGTGAGCTCTGGTGCTCAGGTTAATCAACCTGCCCCAGGAGCGCCTTTGGCTGTGATACTACAGAGACACATGGGGACAGATTATTAAAAAAAGTAGAACTGCAATAGGTTTTCTGAAGAGTGACACTGGACCAATTGAATTTTCTAATAACAACAGCACTCACTAGTTTTGAAAATGAGATTCTGCGAATGGAAAATTGCTACTTTCAGAATAACATGGAGGCCGGCTATTACCATCCTTGTATGAAATTAATATTGGATATCCATAAATAAATAATAGAAATGTTAGAAGACTTTGGCTTTTTGTTCTTGAAATGTACTTTTGCAGAGCATCAGATAGGAAAGCTGTGGTATATGTTTTAAAGTATATTTTTCCATTCCATATATTTAATTTTTTTTTTCCCAGTCCCTCTAGAAGTTTTTTGAGACTCTGAGCTTAAATGCCAAGGCTGTCAGGAAAGTAGCTATGTGGTCTTGAGTGCCAGGGAGAGGGAATCTGGCAACAGGGACTTAATTTTCTAAAAGTCTGTGTATGAAGGAAATTCAGAATAGCTGAATTCATTTTTTCTTTTTGTATTTAATTTCTGTAACTAACTGCTTGTGAGACACACAAGCAAATAAAACTGTCAATTTCCTAAACTGACAACATCCCCAAAAGGCAGGAGAGGGATAAAAATGTTTTTCCTTGGTAGCAGTATTTGTTGGATTGCTTACTGCTTTAGACTGAGTCTTGCTTCAAACAAAACATAAATGAAAGCAAGATTGAAATAATATTTTTTTTTTTCAACAACTTGAGGGCTTTTTCAGGCATTTGCATGAGTTTACTACAAATCTGTGAATCACATGAGCCGATGAAACATTTTGGCAGAGGTAAATATTTTTAAATGACTCTACTGTGACCTTCCCAAGTCACTTCAGCTCTGCTGTGCTCACAGGAGCAGCACAACCACACGTTCCAGGTAAAAAGAGGGACACATACAGAGGTAATGTGTGGTTAAACTATTTCCTGCTTTGTCTGCTCTTCTGGCCACCTTTTACTCCACTCAGCTTCTGTGAAAGTTTCTCTAGAGGAGGATGCTCTTCCCCAGCAGATAACAATCACTTCCTACAAAACAAGTCCCATTCGCCCTCCATTATGACTGTACTTTGGACTTGGTTCAGTGAAAAGATCCAAATCTCTCCTTTAAGCCACGTTTTTCATCCTGCCTCCCCTTGGACTTTCCCCATCAGCTAATTACAATTAAAAGCCACGGAGAGGGTCACTCTCAGCACTCGCTAACTGCAGCTACTCCATTACAGCAGGGAAGGCAAAGAAATATCCAGCTGGTACAGGAAGGAGCTTTGGAAGGGTTAGATCATATTGTCCAGACAAGATCTTGGCTATGGTGGTGCATTTAGCCCCTGTAAATTCAAATGGATGAGCTGTAGAATCCTTAGGGAAACACAGGAGTAGTTAGGAAATTTGTCTTATGTCTCATCCAAAAAAAAATTAAAAGGAAGTTAGAGGAAGGAAGCCATGCCTGACTAAATCAGTTGTGCCCACTGCAAATTTTGTCACTCTCTTAGGAGCACCTGATCAGGATCCTTCTCATGGTCACAATTTTTCTGCTGGCCAGGTGACAGAATTGTTATCAGCATGCTCACAGGAGCTTCCTTGGAGGCAGCTGATAAATCCCCAGCAGGGTTTTAGCTGGACACCTGGGTAGCACAGCTTTTCTCTGCAGCACCTGTCTTTGTCATCTTGCTTACAGCTCTTTTGAGGCACCACTTCCAAACAGGAATCTTTTGCTGGATGCAGTGGGTCTGCATTAATTTCTGGGTGTCAGGGAAGCAGAAAGAAGCAACAAGGACCTGTCCTGCTGGGGGCAGCCCCTGCGTTAATTATGATCCACCTCCAGCTTCCACAGTTTGATTCCTAAAATCAAACTGCCTCTGGCTTCTTGCATTTGCTGCTGAGCACAAGAACTGGAGTCTTTAACTTTCCCCTATGCTGATTAATGTTAAACTGCATTTAGGTTGTGGTTTGTGGTTTTGTTTTGTTTTGTTTTTTTAAGCATGGAAAAGCATAGCTGTTTTCTGGGAAGAGCTGAGAGAGGATCTCATCATCCTCACTGCTTGAAATTCTCCTGAGGTGCCTTTCTATAGCTGTGGTTTCTGTTTTCCCTGCTATAGAAAGCACTACATTATTATAATATTAAGACTGAGTACTGATGCAGGCTGAAATCAGGAATCACTGAAGTTAAAGCTGTGTACACTGTAATGCTGCTTCTCAGAGGTTTTGGGGTTTTTTTTTGTTGTTGTTGGTTTTTTTTTCCCCCTATACTTTTTTTTTCTGTATTTCTATTTTTTTTTCCTATTTCTTTTCCAGAAATATTTCTAACGTTATCTTCCATAAAGTTTAAAAACAGATTTTACAGCAATAGGAAACTGCTTACCTGTTCAATAGAGAATTGAAAATCTTATACTTTGAATTGCCACAGCGTGGCAGTGTTCCAGGGAATTTTGTTCAAGTGTGCTGGGCTGATGGTGGAGCATTTCCCTGTAACCCTCCCTGCATAATTCAGTGTGGCAGTGACAAGCTCCAGAGTAAAAAAGAGGGAGGAAAAATGCACTGAGATGCTGTAGTAGAGAATTGGTAGTGATTGGGGTGAGGATAAGGTACAGGGATTTAATTATGCTTTTTTAAAATTCACATAATATTTTTAATTTGGGTGGGAAAGACCAGAATTGCTTGTCTCTGAGCTCTTCATGTTCTCTTCCTGATATTTTTTCCCCCTATGTCTTACTCAATTAATTTATATTTCTGTAGGGAAAATCAAAACTGTGGGGTTTTTTGAAACTAAACAATGCCTGTTTGAAACTAAACTTGCCTTGTTTATTACATATTTGTATCCAAATATTCTCTGATGTGAAAATAATGAGCCATTAAGGTTCTGAATTGCAATGAGGTTTTTTTGCCAGCTTCCAGATTATTGTTTTTTTCATGAAGTGAAGTAACCCACGTTCACATGTTTTAACATCTCAATGCACCTGACCCTGGTGCCTGTTGGAAGCTTTGCTCCAATAAGTGCCTGTGAAGGAGTAAATGTCAGTCTGATTTCTCAAATTAGCCATATTTTACAAGGAGCAGAGATAGCACTCTGCCCAAACCCTGGATCCAGCTAGCTTCAAGCTCAGTCAGAGTCCTGTAGCTGAGACCATACCTCTATATTTTCTCATTATCTAAATTTCCTTACAGAATTATTCACATTTAAATATTTGGATGGGGAAAAAAAAGTCAACTTGTTGAGTTTTGGTTCATCCCTGGAATTATGTCTTGAGATTATGCCCAGTAATCATGTAAAATGAAAGAGATCTTTTCTCTTTTCCTTCTTCTTTTGCCCAATGTTGAGGCGGAGCCCTAAGGCTCTGCAAATGCACCTCCTCTATCCAGACTCCAGGTAAAAGCATTCAAACTTGTTTTCTGCACGGTGGAGGATTGTGCTCGATGTTTAGCTTTATTTTCACCCCCACACGAGGCCCAGGGAGGCATTAGGGCTGCTGTGAGGAGAGTTTCCCTGTCAGCGTCCACTCGTGTGGCGCTTGGTGAATGTGTTACACATCGATACCCCGGTGGGTGTGTGTGCTCCTTCTCTGTCAAGTACCCCTGATGTATCTCCTGGCCTCGTCCCTCTCATTTCAGAGGAGCATCTCAGAATGTCCCTCTCAGCACATGGAATAACCTGAGCAGTAGGAATTTGTGGTGGTATTATTCCATATATACATGGATTAGATGGTGTATATATGCATTCCTTATCTTCCTTTCTTCAGAGAGGTCCTGACCCTGGTGTGCTCAGAGCACCAGTCTGTAGTGATATTATTTTGTTGGTACTACTCTGTTGTGGGTCAGGATTAAGGAGAGAGATGGGATTTCTTGTTTGGACTTACAGGTTTGTTATTTCTTATCTATATTACAGTTTTACAAAGGGTGAGTTTTGTAGCACACTAGACTAGCAAGCTAAAAATGGAGCCTAAGNACAGGTCAAACGCAGTCCTGGGGGGGGTCAGTGCCTGTCAGCACAGAAAGCCTGGAATTCTGTGTGCCCAAAGTTCCAACAGGAATTAATAACTGTGTCCCACCAATTCAGTGCTGTTCTTTTTAAATCTAACCAAGTTTTGCACAGGCATGTTTAACAGCTATTAGTTCCCAATGACATTTGTGTTCCTGAGGGGAGCTTAAACTCATTGAAGGGTTTTCCTCGCTCATTGGAAGATATGAAGCAATAGAGTTATCTTTGATACCAATTTAATTAATTCTGCTGCAAGACACTAATGTATTCAGAAGGCTACCACGGATATTACAGGCACACTGTATTGCTCATAGCCAGTCTAATTTAGTGTGCTGCACTTGTATTGGTTTTTGCCGTGGCAAAATCGAGTCAGACAATAAGGCATGGATTTGGAAAAGCTTTATAGTTCATAAACATCGCCATGTTCACATTTGACTTTGTCAGCAAAGGAAAAATTAGTTCAAACAAGGTGCAATGATGCATTCGCTGCTCTGAGAGCTTCTAGTTCAGTACTTGACACTGATAAACTGTTATAATTAATTCTTTCCATTTAATGAGATGGCTTATACTGTCAGCAAATGCGAGCTTTGATGTCAACATATTATATTGACCATCTTCCTCTATTAATTAGAGCACGACTTGATGGAGTCTTTTCTTGCAGAAGACTAAAAGACAAATACAGTGCAGTTTGTTTATGTGCCTAACTAGCTGCAAGGATTGAGGCAGCTCATGCGTGCTTACCCAGAGCCAGAGAGTGGTTTTCAGTGATAAAGCAGGAGAAATTGGGAAAGTGAACTTCTTGGCTCTATTCCTGCATTTATCATTGAGTCGGGCAAGTCATTAGACACAGTTTGAGTCCAGCTTACCTATCTGTTTAATGGAGATAATAAGACTTTCCTGTTAGGGAGAGGGATTTTAAGGCTTAATTAATTAATGTTGCGGAGCTCTTTGCCGCACTAAAAGGAAAGTCAAAATATTGCTTGCTGTAGGTTAAATTGTATGGAAACAAAGTGTAATCTGATAGGGATTTAATTTTATGCATTTTAAATGAAAATTACGCTGACTTGATTATATTGATGCTAACATCCACATGCTCCAGAGTTATTGGAGAGCTTGTACTAAAAATGAGTGCAATAATAGTTTACAGATTTGCATGTTAAAGGCTAAGAATAGCTGGTTACTGATCCTGTTCTCATTTGATGATTTTATTTTGCTTTATAAGTGCAGAAAATGTGCCAGAAAAATGAAAAATTCCAGTGTGCTTTGACATTAACAGACACTAATAAGTGGTACTCAGTGGAGCCGAAAAAGAAAGTGATTAAGTAGGTCAGCTTGCTTAAAAAATAGGGAATAAAAATAAAGTTAAAACAGAGGTGTAAAAGGGTAGAAAGGATTAAATCCACCCAAGACAGCAATATTTGTACAGGTGTGCCCAGGTAATACATTAAAAATACCTCTTTTGTCACTACCTGGTAACGCCCAGTGACAAAAGAGCTTTTTAATGCAAAACAGTTAAAGGATGGTATTTGAGATCTGTGTGCTGGATGCATGGGAAGGAGGGGGAAAGTGCTTGAGCAGCTGAGGGTGATTGATATCAACCTCAAATTGCTTGTGCCTGTGCCACTTAAGGCATTGCAGCTCCTGTCTCTTTTGAATTCTGGGGTTGGAGAGCCTTGCTGCCACACAAGGGCTCTGCCTGCTCCTCAACCTCTCTGCCAGACTCTTGCTTGATCATGTTTTTTGGATGAGGGCTTGCTCAGAGTAAGCATCACCTCAAATATCCAACTGTATGTGCTCTGCACGGGTGATGACCTCAGCAGGGAGTTTTCCATTGACTTCTGTGAGAATGTTCTTAGAGGAAAATGGGCATTAAAAGAAAGGCTGCATCAAATCAGGCCATGCTCTGTTCTGTCCATAGCTGGCTCGTCACTTCTGTGTACACCTGAGTGGCCCGTGAGTTCCCAGGTGAAAACCATCCTGAGAATGGGGGTTCTTTAATTAATAACAAGTTATTTCTGGGTGAAAAACAGCTGCACCTGCCATAAACAGGAAATCTGTTTCATGGGAGTCAGTGGACAAAATATGCCGACTAACCAAGAATAGAAAGAGTTGATAGACAAGTAAAATACCTTTTACTGTCCAATAGAATAATTGGCAAGAAAACTATTGACCAGTTTGGGTTTTAGACGAGGTCTGTAAAATCTGTGCATGGCTATCTTGTGTCTCTTTGATGTCTACTCTGCTTGTGAGACTTTTGGAAGAAAGCAGATATTTGCAGCCTTTGTCTAGCCACATTTATTCCTGTAATTGCAGCAATGAACCTGTTCCTAGCAGAGTAACCAGCTTCACCTTTCTGATTACTGTCATGGTGACTGCTGGAATCAATACTGCACCTTAAAATGATAAAATATCTTGATTCAGGTTGGATGGATGAATGCTTTGAGGATGACTGACATAAATCTTGCAGATAAGTCTCTGAGACTTAGAACGCACTGAAAATTATCCTGAAAATCTGTGTTTTCATCTTTGTGTTGTCTGTCATTTTAGTTTCATCCTCCTTTCCACAGTAATTTCAGTTGACCTCAATATGTTGTGTTGTTTAGGATTTTTTTTTTCCTAGCAGAGTCTGATTTTTGTAATAAAGTGTGTTGCTGTATATAACAGGGTCCCATTTCTCATCTCTGTCAAGTGGAATTACTTTGATGGCAATGCATTCAAATCCACCTTGATTTTACAATCGCAGTTGTTTCACTCTGTGATGAGACAGGAACTGAAGAGTTGCTTCTTTTTTTAGTAAGGGCTTTCATGGTCAGACATCTGCAACAATGCTACTTAAATTTTGTTGTTTATAATCTGAACCCCATCCCATACCTGTGCCTTTCTGCTGTTTGTGTGTGCTAGAGGAATAATGGAGCCATCCTAATTTCAAGCTGTTCAAGATCAGAAAGCTCCTCGAGTGAGAAGCAGGCCTGAGTGTAATTCCTGGGAGCAAGTATCTAAGGAGACTGGGACAGCAGGCGTATATTGTGCTGGCTACATCAGGATGGGTTGAAAACGGGTGTGAATCCCAAAGCTGAAGTGTTCTTGAGATGCATGTGAATTGTTTTCAGTGTCACCCCATGAATCCCATGGACTGAGCCCTGAAGCCTCTTTATGCTGAGTAAAGGCTGTTTTCTCCTATAAACTGATCCTCTGACAGGATGTTTTCTCCTATAAACTGAGCCACTGACCTGAGTGGCCGTTTGTTACAGGAATATGATGCTCTGGCAGAGTAAGCCACTGTCAGGGGGCACTTCCCACGTTTCTAACAGTGACCTCCATTTTCACTTCCTTCGCCGGACACAAGTGTAAGGTGCATCGAATCTCATGGGCATCACCCTTCCTTAGCTGCTTCTGGTTACGCCCAAAGTTTGGGGGGTTAGTGTACCTGGCTGCCTTTGGCATTTGGTGCTTTCTAGTCCTCTGAATGTATTTGGGTCACGTCAGCCAGCAGCCTATTTCAGAGGGGCTGTTGCCAAGCGCAGCCTGAGCAAAGCTCCCCGTTTAATTATTGCAGCTATTATGCTTGGAAACGCGTTACCTCTCTCCATAAGTCCCCATAATGTCATTTTGATGTTTTCTATGCTATCGATCCACCTCCTGCTTTGTGCAGCCCTCCCGAGCTGACAGAGAATGTCAGAGCTGTCTTGTCCAAGAGCACGGGGCTGCTCCAGCCGTTCACAAGGCGCTGGGCACGCGGTCCAACAACTTGGTGGATGCCTGTTTGATGTGTGATGTGCAGCCTCCCAGGGCTCCAGAGTTTCACCCCGAGCTAGTGCCAAGGTTCTACTCTGTGATATAGAAATGCCAAGGTAATTTCATGCTTTGTAAAGCCCTATGAATATTTTTAATTATGACGAAAGCGCCATGGAAATGAAGATTGTTCTGGGTTTCATTGTTGCATGTAGTTTTCTATGACTCTAATTTCATAGCAATTTAGTTCATTTGGCACTTTGAGATTTGTGGGTTGTCTGGAAGCGTAAGAAAGTGAACCCTGTATTTGTCATGGGTTTGATAACCTTGGCTGAGCTAATGTGAGCAGTCTTTTGCACACTGCTAGAAGTGATGGATTTTTTTTTTTT
>VWZN01020902.1:153881-169102 GCA_013396955.1 Regulus satrapa | reverse complement strand
GCCGCTCGTTTCTCCTAGAGGGGCGTCCGAGCCTCTTCCTTCTGGCTGCGGGGCTCGTCCTGCTGGAACTGGGCTCGTCCTTCCCGGGCTTTGGCACTGCTGGGGAGTCCAACGGTTGGGATTTGCCACTGTGGAGTTGTTGTGGACTCTTCTCGGGCTCGCTCAGTCCTTGCCCCAGGGCAGAGCAGTTCCAAGCCCCAGGAATGTGCCTGTGGAATTCTCGCTCGGGAGCGTAAGAACGCCAGGCCAAACGTCCCAGGCTCTGGGAGCAGGTGGAATTCTGTGCCCAAGGGGAAACCCTGGGCGTGTGAGGGCCCCCGTGTAGCAGCAGGAGCTCGGGGAGGAGCCGAGTGTGCAGGAGCTGCCGCCGGCCCTGCAGCCTGGGAGTGGCCAGGCCGCTCCAGGTGCCACCTCGGGCGTGCCAGTGCATTGGTTGGAGAAACTCAATTACAGGTATGCAGTGGGAATGTTGGTAATGGAATGAAGAGATGTTCTTGTTTGGAACTCCCTCGTTTTGGCTGGCAGACACGAGGCGTTACCGAAGTGACTGAGCACAGCGGCGCCCACGGGAGTTTGGGAAGGGCTTCCGTGGAAGGAACTCGGTGCTGGATACCTGTCCTGATCTGGCCCCCACACGTGGGGAGAAGCACAGGAATGTTCCTAGCAGCTGGCGGAGGGCAGGGGATGCCGTGGCATCAGAAAAAGTGGGATCTGAATTCCGGGTATTTATTGGCTCCTTTGGGAAATCCAGGATTTTGTATTTTAAACCCTCTCCCTGCCCAAGGTAGCCAAAGGCACAGGACCCAAGGAGAGGGGTTAGCTGTGAAAGAAGGCAGTGATTGTCACGCTGTGTGGGTGGACGTGTTAATAGCTGTAATTAGTGTGATTAGTGTGGTTCCACGGCCGGGGCGGTGCCCACATTCCCTTCTCCAGCACTGCCCAGGGCCGTGGCAAACAGGAGCAGAGCTCTCCCGGCCCGAGTCCCTCCCGAGGGCAGCTGCTAAGCCCCACGTGCTGCCTTCCTGCTGAGCCTCCGGGAATCCTGGAAGCTTGGTGCCCTCCTCAAGACGGAGCCTGTGCCTCTTGCTGGTGCCCCAGTGCCCGCACTGTGAGCACTGGGGTCACTCCAGTAGCAGTTGTGCCATGTCCTTGCATTTGTTCAGTTTCTCTTGGGCTTCCACCGTCTGTCCAAGGACTCCCAGCCCCTCCCTGCCTGCAGGAAGCTTTTCCCTCCCTCTGCTGCTGCCTGAGCTCTTCAGGAGCCACACTCAGCACTTTGGGTGTTCCCTTGCGAAGGGCGAGTTTCCCTTCCCCATCTGGGACAGAATTGCTGCCTGCTCTCCCAGCTGTGGGAAGCTTTTCCTTCTCCCTTTCCAGCCAGAGCTCTGCGTGTGTAAAACCCGCTCCTCTTCTCTCCCCTGAGAGTTTTCAGGGCTGGCCTGTCCCAGCCTTTACCCATCCACGAGGCAGGAGCTGTGGCCACCTCTGCATTGCCTCACCCCGGCACCGTGAAGCTTTTTGATCCTCCTGGATCACTCGTTCTTCAGAAGATGAGGAGCCATCCAGCCCCTTGGGGAGGGGGTTTTCCTTCTCTCTTTACTCTTTCCTTTTGGCTCTGGAGGCCAAGGAGTAGCAGCTCCAAAGCATTTCCTCCGTCCCAGTTCTGTGCTTGCTCCCTCTTCCCTCTCTGCGCCTTTCTTGCCCCTCGGAGCTCTTTGGGTTGTCACCAACTCTTAGAGTCAAACTGCCCAAGCTAAAGTTGACATTTCTGCCTGAGCTTGTTCTGGGCAGTTCCCTGAGGGGTTTTCAGGTCACCCTGTACATCCTGGACAGGCCCTGCACAGTACTGGAATCCCGAACATTTGGACATTTTCTGTACTGATAAACTTTGGGAAGTGATAAAACATTTTAAATGGGAGGAAAAATAATCACTGTGATAAATAACAGTGAGGCTTTCTTCACTTTGGATTTCTGGTTATTGCAGTAAATTCTGCTCCAGTTTCTTGGTTTGGGAAAAGCTGCATTTCCAAACTTTTAAGTCTAAGCTTTAAATAAATCTCTTAATCAGTCTCCTCTACATTAAATCTTAAAGACACCACGGGGAGCACGTTCCTTAATTAAACCTGCAGTGACTTGGAGCTGGTGCTTTTTGGAAGTTTCCTCCCTTGGGCAGCTCCTGAAGTAACAGATTTTGTGCTTGGATGAAATTTCTCCACTTGTGGCTATGGGATGTTCCCTGACAGAATCCAGCTGTTCTCGGGCAGAAGGGAATCCTGTTGGGATCACTGGGCATTTATCCTGCTCTGGCACGTGGATATCTGCTCCTGGTGCTTGTTTGGGATCTAGGAAAAAACCCCAAAACTCCAAAGAAAATGGGACCCAGCCTAGCTTTTTAAAAAAGGTTTCCTCTGCCATCTGCAGACAGTGCCCTCCTGGCAGAGGGCTGGCTCCTCTCACACATTTGAAGGTGAATTTATGCATTTTCTCCCCAGTGGCTCTGGGCTCTGTCTTGGCTCAGAGCTGTCGCTCTGGGTGTGCCATTCTCCCCTCCTGCTGGTCTGAAATTGGGCTCTTCTGGAAGTCCAGGTGTCCTTTAAAGGAAAGCAGCTACTTCAAGCTGGATATTTGGATTTGAATGTGTCTGTAAGGCTCCAGCAGGAAGCTCTGAGCAAAACTGGCACAGACTCAACTCGCCAAGAGGCTCCTGGAGATGTGGTGGTTGGGAGTCGGGGATTGCTTCCAAGAGCAGCTGTGGAGTTGAGGCTCGGGGCTCCTTTGGGAGTGCTGAGTGTGGGGCTGTGCTGAGGTGCCCGGGAGGGCAGGGCAGGGCTCCGCGGGCTCGGGCAGTGCCAGCCCTGCCAGCCGCGGCTCCCAGAGCTTTGGGGCAGAGCTGGTGCATCCTCTGCGTGCCTGGCCCGGCTGTGGTTGGACTCTGGCTGCTGCTGTTGAGCTGGACGGTGTCAGAACCCAGCGGGAGCCCCCCGGGAAGGATCCCACGGGGGCTTCCACAGCTCCCGGGGATTCCAGCCTGCAATTCCTCCTCAGGCTCCGTCCCAGCAGGGATGGAGCTGCTGGAGCTGTGCACGGTGATGGGCACTCCGTGGAGTCCCTTTCACAGGGATTTATTTGTCAGCCTCAAACGTTGTCCTCCCCAAAAGCATCAGAGCTGTTCATCCCCGTGTCTGGCTGGAGTGCTCTTACTGCTAAATTACTGTTACAAATAAGAAATGGAGATTAAAAATCACTGGTTTCATTAAGCATTCCTTTTATTTTATTTTTTCTTTTTATTTTTTTTCCAGCTTGAAGAGCAACCTTCCAGGCTCTCACTTTTCCACAGGGATACCCAGTGTCCTGTAAATTGCTGGGCCCGGGGGAGGACAGGCTGAACTCCTCCCTCTGTCCCTGGCAGAGTCCTGTGAAACCCCAGTTCCTTGCTCCAATTAAACTGTTCATACTCACCTGGCTCGTGGTTTCCCACAAATAAAACGTCCCACTGTCCATAATGCAGCTTGGAGTCCTCCCAGTTTAAATTTAAACCCCAGGACTTCTAAAAAAGGAAAAACAGGAGAAAAAAAAAAGGTGTTTATTCCATTCTTCTGTATGCCAGTCCCTTCAAAGGCAGCAGCCACTTGGGTAGTTGCATTCTGGAGGTCCCTGCCAGGGTTATTTGGTCCTAGAGAGGCAATCCCAGCCTTGTGAGGAAAGAGGCAGAGGGAGTTTTCCAGACTTTGGCCTTTTGCTGTTGGCCAGCCTTGTCTTGAGAGTAAATATGGCAGATTTTAATGCTAAAATGGAGTTTATTGTGGCTTAACAAAAACCTGTTGAAATAAATAGCAGGCAGGCAGTGATCTCTTGATCTGTTGTTGGTTCGGTGTGACTCCTTTTTCTGTCTTTAATCCCTGAAAAAAACCCCAAAAATCGCTTGGATTATGGAGCCAGCACTGCATCCTGTGGGAGGTGAAGGAAATTGTTCCTGCAGCCTCTCCCATGGGTTTGGATTGCCTCAGGTAATGAGCGGGCACTAAAGATCCAGGGAGCTGTGGAAATCTCTGGCTTTTGAGGTGGAGGAAAACCAAGAACATATTGAAGCGCTTGAAGCCTTTACTGCATACCTGTAATTGTCCAGTTTTGTGGTCTAGAGAACATGGAGTGTTTCTGGGCTTTCTTATAAGGCAGAGGCTCCATACACGGTTGTTGATTGTTCTAAATTCCCATTGTTTTCTTGGCTTTTCTCCCTTGGTATCTGTGTCGTCTGGAATCTGATTTGTAGTTGGTGAGGTAACATACGTGGAGCTCTTAATGGACGCTGAAGGAAAGTCAAGGGTAAGTGTTTGAGAGTTTCTTTGTGGATTTTCTACCTGAAATGTTTCTGTGTGCTGGACAGGAGGCCAGGGAGGCTCAGAGTGTGGATGTGCAGTGGCTCTAGGTCAGGAGTGCTGTGGGATGGGAGGAGGTGGGGTGGGCTCTGCAGGCAGGAGCTGTTCCCCGCGTGCCGTTGGCGTTGGCCGTGTGACCCTGGAGCCCAGCAGGCAGGACAGGGCTCTGGAATATTCCTGTGCTGTGGAAAAGTCACTCGAGTGGTTGGCTGAGTTTGGAAGGGCCAGGCTGCAACTTCCTGGGCCAGTAGAGCGAGGTAAATTCCTAAATGTAAACGTTCAGTGCCTTCATGGGCCTCGAGTCCAGGGTCAGGGAAGACAGTAGGAGCACTCCTAAGTGTCCTGAAGGATATGGATTTAGGGTGAGAGTGTGGAGGGTTTTGCTGTATGCCAGGGAAGAGCAGGTCACAGGAAGCGTGTGGCATTTCTTGGAGAGTCGGGATTTAGTGTTTGTTACAACCTCAGAGACCCCAGGTTAATCCTGTTCAGGCATAAGAAATTATGGAATTCCAGAATTGGAGGCTTGCCTGTGTAAGGTTACATTTATTTTCGCTGGTAGGGCTTAACTGATGTGATTTGGCTTTAATAATAAAATACTTGTGTGTGATTTGGGCTCTCACTGACTTTATTTCTTCTCTCTTCCCTCCTCCCCGTGACTGCTCTGGGAAATCACCTCGCCAGGGATGCGCGTAAGTTCGCTCTGAATTGATCCCAGAAATCCAGGGAGGCCTCTCCAAACAAACCGTGCTGAGCTGTCTCGTGTCCCCGCAGGGTGGTTGAGTTCAAGATGGAAGAGAGCATGAAAAAGGCTGCTGAGGTTCTGAACAAGCACAGTCTTGGTGGGAGACCCCTGAAAGTGAAAGAGGTAAGGAGGGGATCTGTTCTGGCAGGGTGGAGTGCGAAGGGGCAGTTCTTGTCAAACCTTTAGGGCTGACTCAGAGGGTAACACACAGAAAGTGGGACTTAAATAGGATAAAAAACCCCAGTCAACCTTGTTCTTTTTCATTTTAACCACTGCTGAACTGGTGAGTATCGAGGCTGAGCTTTATGTGAGGACAAAGCAGGAGTTTGGCTTTAATTGCAGTTCCTTTGTTAATGATTTAACACAAACCTCCACGAGTGTTTGTTCTTGACAAACTTCCCTTTGAGTTCTGCATCAGATGGAATGGATTCCACCAACAGTTCCCTAGAATCAGCTCTTTCCTGGAATGAATACAAAGATGTATTTCCACGTTAATGGCTTTGCTATTGACAGCCAGTCCTGGGAGTTCATTCCAAACCCTCTCCAGTGGCACTGGGCTTTATGGGGGTTTGGAACAGAGGTTTGTTGTTGGTATAAATGATGGATAAAACACATTAGGAACCAGGAAAATGGCTGTCGCTCTGGGATTTTAATAATAAAGGGTACCAGTAATAAAGGTATCATTTAAACAATAAAGGGTGCTGGCTATTAACTACAGTAAAATAAATTGTTGAAGCAGTTGTCTGGGAATGTTTGGGGAGCAGATATCCCGGGATAAAGGGAAGCTCCTCAGTGCCAGTTTGAGCCCTGGCAGTGCCCCTGGTGGACGGGGGGGATCTGAGTGAGTGCGTGTGTGTCCCCAGGACCCCGACGGCGAGCACGCCAGGAGGGCCATGCAGAAGGTGATGGCAGCAGGAGGGATGGGCATCGGGCCCGGCCCCGGCGGCCCCGGCATGATCAACATCCCCCCCAGCATCCTGAACAACCCCAACATCCCCAACGAGATCATCCACGCCCTGCAGGCCGGCCGCCTCGGCAGCACCGTCTTCGTGGCCAACGTGAGTGCCAGGGCTGCCTCAGCCGGGCCACATCGGAGCGAGGACAAGCCTTGGGAGCTCCAGGAAAAGTTCCTCTGTGTCCTCCTCTGCGCAGAGGAGGTTCTCAGTTTATTGGGGTTTTTGAACAAACCCCTGTCCTTGGATTGAATTTGATCTCGGCTCTCTGACAGCTCTAATGCCATTACGTGGGGAGGACAGAGCCTGCTGAAGCTGTTTTCTCACAGAAATCTCCTTTGCATTTCTAACCTGTTTTCCAGCTGGACTACAAGGTGGGCTGGAAGAAGCTGAAGGAGGTGTTCAGCATGGCTGGGGTGGTGGTCCGGGCCGACATCCTGGAGGACAAGGACGGCAAGAGCCGGGGGATCGGCACCGTCACCTTCGAGCAGGCCATCGAGGCTGTGCAGGCCATCTGTATCCTTGGCAGCGAGCTGGCCACGGGCCACAGCGCCCTGCAAACACACCAGGGGCATCCTCTGCCAGGGGAGGATATTGCCAGGGCAGGGAGGGCCGAGTTGTAGCGGAGGGAAATTGGAATTCTGCCTCGATTTCGCTTTTCCTTCCATCTTGAAGGAATTGCTGCAGTTTGTTCAGGATCTTTAGGAGAGGAAGTTCCCTTTCCTAGGTGGATAAATGTGCTTCTATCCCAGATGAGTTTCTGTCTCTAGGTTGTAGTTAGTATTAAAATGGAATTCTCTGAAAAGATTTCAAGGCACACAGGAGCTGGTGTTTTCCTGCTCCCCGTGTCCTTCTGCTGGCCAAGCAATGATTTGCTCCCTAAAAACCAAGCAGCAATAAAATTCCAGGTATTCCTCTCTCAGCTCCTGGTTGTGGCATGGAAAGAAAGAAAATATTCTCCCTTTCCCAAAGTTTCTGGTTGGGTGTTAATTCCCTTCTGCTCTGCACCCACTAAATCCTGTGGGAGCCTGACTTGGGCAGAGGATTCGTTGGCGTGGCACGCTTCAAAATGTGGGGAATGCTGTGGAACTTTTCCCTGTTTCCAATGGATAAAGTGACTGAGGAGACATTTAAACACCTGGGCTGACTTAGAGTTCTGTTTTGTATCCCTTTGGAAACTTAATCTTATCCAGAAGTGGTTTTTTTTATATAATTTCTTTCATTTCACAAAGCCTCTTTTTGAATATTCAGTATATTTGGATTTCAGGGCTTTTCAGTTTTGGAGAAGGCAGAAGGATTTGGGGTAAGGTGTGAGTGATAACTGAGGAGATGGGATTTTCTGAGGGGCTTTTGTGCTCCCTGTCAGAGCCCTCAGGGCTTGAACGAGATGGATCCTTAACGACCCCCAGCCATGTTCAATGGGCAGCTGCTCTTTGACAGACCCATGCACGTCAAAATGGTGAGGACAGCCCTGCTCCCATTCCTGTTCCACTGCTCCCAGAGCTGGGAATGCACTCCTGGTTTGGGGGGATCCGTGGTTTCAGGGGTGGATCCAAATCCAGAGGGGGAGATGTGTGAGTTGCCTGTTGCCCGCTGAATTGATGCGATCAGGGAAGATGAATTCAGATGATTTTGCTGAAAGAAAAATCCAAACTACATTTGAGACTGCTTTAACTTGAAATTCCTGTATTTTAATTGGAAATTGTAATAATCAGGGAGCCAATTTCCTGCTTTCCTTGCCAACGTTAACGTGTTGAATTCCTTTTAGGATGAACGAGCCTTTCCCAAAGGAGATTTCTTCCCTCCAGAGCGACCCCAACAACTCCCTCGTAAGTGTCCCCTGCATGATTCAACATCTTCTGCTTTTTATTTGGCTGTTCAGCACCTGGGAACCAGTCCCAGCCCCAGTAAAACTCTGGTTCAAACTGGAAAACTGGGATCCAAATTCCTGAATAATTTCGGAAGGGGGAATAGTGAAGAAGAGCTGCTCAGAGATTTTTTGGATACTTCTTTCAGCTCATGGCCAGAAGCTTGTCTTAAAACATTCACCTTCTCAAGGCTTCCAGAGCTCTCCATTGCAGTTCCAAGATCCCAGTGCCTTCCATGGATAGTGGGATTTAATGGAAACAGTGAATCAATCAATCAATCAGTCAGCACCTCCTTCTGGGGGGTGGTGCTCTGGGAATGGAATGTTTTCCCTTAAATTGGAAGGGCTGAATTCAGGACCTGGGAGTCTTCCAGGCCTTCAGATTTCCAAAGGAGCTCTTATCAATGTGTTAAATATGGAAAGAAGAGGGAACCAGGCTCTTCTTGGAGGTGCAGGATGCAGAAAGCACCGACCAAAACCCAGGAGATGGAAATTCAGAATAATTGGCTGCCCCAAGCTGTTCCTTCCAAGTTGGAATTTGAACGAACTAAAAGATCATGTCCAAAGCAGCAGTGGAAACCCACAGACTCCACGTGGATGTGAGGAAGCATTCCTGGGAGTGTGACTGGGTTGCTCAGAGCTCCTGTGGAGTCCCCATCCCTGGGAGTGCCCCAAAGCTGTGGATGAGATCTGGGCTGGGCCCTCCAAAGGCCCCTCGCACCCTCGGCCACGCTGGGATGAGATTCTGGGAATGCTGAAGAGAAGAGCTGGGACTGGAAGAGCTGGAGGCTGGATTTGTTCCAACGCAGCTAAACTGGGGCTGCTGCTGGGGGTGGGATTGCCCTGAGCAGCCTGGGCTGGGATGTGGATGAGCTTTAAGATCCCTTCCAACTCAAACCAGGCTGGGATCCTCTGCATTTTCTTCCTAGGAATATTTTCTTCCTGGGAGCCAGACCTGTTGTGTGCTGCTAAATTGCCCATTATTTTAATGATGGTTAATTAGTCCCTCCCTAGCTGAGCTTTCAAGGCCTTCCTCAGCAGCAGTATCACTGTGAGGATGTTCCTCTCTT
The DNA here is from genome assembly GCA_013396955.1 of Regulus satrapa. Taxonomy (NCBI): domain Eukaryota; kingdom Metazoa; phylum Chordata; class Aves; order Passeriformes; family Regulidae; genus Regulus; species Regulus satrapa. Next base: position 160,094 of record VWZN01020902.1, on the reverse strand, counting down.
CAGGACAAAGTCATTGGGTTCCAAATGCACTGCCTTGCTGTAAAACTCCCTAAATCCCTCTGGAAGCCTGGATTTTGGCCTTTACTGGGGCGGGGAAGGGGGACCTTGTGCTGTTTTAAAACAAGATTCAACACTCCTGTGTTCAGTGCTGAGCTGGAAACGAGGGAATCCTGCAGGCAGAGGATGCCATGAGCTGGTGTTTGTGCCAAGCAGAGAGAACTTTCTTCCTGCTTCAGGAAAAAAAAAACAAACCAAAAACAAAAAAAAGGGGCTTTTTCTTCTTTCTTTGGGCTGGGGAATCCTGCAGGAAGATCGAGAATGGTGCCTGGGAATGCCGTGTTGTGTTTGCTCAGAGAGAGGCTGGCTGTGTGCTCCAATTCCATCGGTGGCTGGCAGTGATCCGTAGGCTGCTCCTGGTGCTGCAGTTCCCCCCTGCAAGCAGAGGTGGGAACTGTGCCCAGGCTTTAGGGGATCTTCTCCCAAATTGCCCACTCCACCCTCCTCAGCCGAGGGCTTTGCCCGAATGAAGCAGTGTTCTAGCCAGTTATTTTTCAGGAGTCAGCTCCACACCAAGTTTTCTCAGCAGTAAGATGGAAATTGAAATATGAAAGCAAAGAATTGGAGATAGTTTTTAGGCTGTTTCAAGACACATCTACTCTCGATTTACTCCGCACTTCCCTGCTTTCAGTACGCACCCCACAGGGGGGACACAGCAAGCTTTTTTTGGAGGATGAAAGTCAATTACTTAAAGAAATAAAACTTGCTGTTTTGTCAAACTATGGAAAGAAGGCTTTTTTGATATCTGAATATTTTCTTCAGATGGTCTTGGTGGTATTGGCATGGGATTAGGACCTGGAGGTCAACCTATTGATGCAAATCATTTAAACAAAGGCATGGGAATGGGCAACATGGGACCTGGAGGTAAGAAGATTACTCCTATGCTTTTGTTTCATGAGAGCTTTAAGCTGTGTAGAAGGTAGATAGCTTTGTTTGCCTCCCCAAAAAAGTGGTAGTTTCTTAGGAATGTTAAAGCCAAATGAGTTTTTTGTTCAGCTTGATAATGGAAACTTGAATTTAACCAACTGCTCCATTTTTATTTTTTTTTCACTGTGGTCAAGACACAGCTCTCATTTTCTGACTCTTGAGCATGAGCAGCAGACACTGCAAAGATCCATGAAAACTCCAAATCATCTCTCACTTTTAACACTTTTAGTGGGCTTGCAAATCTTTGGTGAGGATTTGTTGAAATAGCACAAGTTTCAAAGAGCCACCTAAAGAGTAGCACACACTCAGCTTTCCATGTCGAAATGCCAGTGGGTCTTTCCCCTTTGCTGCTTGATTTTCTGAGCAGGAATGTTGAAATCTCCTCAGAGTTATCCCATGTAAGCTCTTCAGCCCAAGCCATGGACGTGTTGTGTGGTTTGAGTTCTGCAGCCTTTGGCTGGAATTTTTTGGGTGACACCTGCTATATAAAGCTTTCTCTTTTATTTTGAGGAATGGGAATGGAAGGCATGGGCTTTGGAATGAATAAAATGGGAGGTAAGCTGTGGTTCTTGATCTGTTCCTAGCTTGGCCTTTGTGGAAGTCCTGCGGACTGAGCTGTGTGTGGGAATTTGTGTGCACCAGTTTAGCAAGGATTTGGTCCTTTTTGGGTATCCCAAGGCGTGTGGGGAGGGTGGGGACATCCCATAAAACATGACCCCCCTGTTCCTTAGCTCAGCAGATCTGGGGCTTGGAGCTGGATCCTCAGTATCCCAACCCAAACCACTCTGTGATTATTCCGTGGGTTTTTTAGGAAGCTCTGCCCAAATCCTGACCCCTTTTTGGGAGCTGCTTGGTAGGGAGTTGTCTCCTGCCTGTGGGAATGTTGTGTGGCAGCAGCTGCTGGGTGTGCAGGGTGCAGCTGGAATGGCCTGCTACAGAATTTTAGGATTTTAGGATTTATTTTTTGGTTTTTTTTAGGAATGGAAGGTCCCTTCGGTGGCATGGAGAACATCGGCCGCTTCCCAGCCGGGATGAACATGGGCAGGATGAGCGGTAGGCACTGGATTGTTGTTTGTCCCTGGGAGGGATCTCTCTTTCCAGAAGCCTCTTCTCTGTTTTTTGGGAGTAATTTGGGGCTTTTCCAGCTGATGTTGTGTCCCCAAGTCCCTCGTGGCCTCTGAGCCGCACAAACCCAGTGATTTATTGATGGTACCTGGAGGGGTTTATTCAGAAAGATTCTGGCTCTGTCCAGTCCCCAGAGCCTCCCGTGTCTTTGGGGTAACTCCTGCTTTTCCCTGGGCTCCTGAAGCCACGACAGAAGGATCAGGAGAAAATCGCAAAAACCTCCCTATGCTGTGACTTCCAAACTATTCCTGTGGTCAAAGAGGTTCTCTCGGGGTCATAAATCCCCCTGCAAACTTCTGCACCTTCTCTTTTCAGAAATGGATCGGGCCATGGGAGGGGGATTTGAGAGGGAGTTTGGAAGAAATGAGATGGGAATGTCCCGGAGTTTTGGAGAGACCTTGGAGAGGGGAATAGGTGAGTGCAGTAAATTTAAGTCCCATTTCCTGCCTGCTTTTCATCCCTGAACCGCTCACAAAATGATGGTCACGATACAGATTAACAAAAAACAAACACAGGTTTTAGATTTGCTGCAGGAATTTGTTGTCTGGCTTTTAAATGCTGCGGGAATGTTGTTAATTTTTGTCAGTGAAAACAAAATCCTGCTTCTCCCGCTGCCTGTGTCACATTTAACTTCCAGGCCATGTTCCCTGGAAATACTGGACAACCTGAGTAATGAAACTGCAGAATTTCTGGAGCAAAGCTCCAGAAATGCAGATACCCCCCAGATATCTGCGAGCCTGCAGAGCTCTCCCATCAATTTCCAGATTTAATTTGGTTTAATGACCGAGTCACATTTCAGATTCAAGGGACCCATTCCCTGTGTCCTGTCCCTCCATCCCTTGTCCCCAGTCCCTCCCCAGCTCTCCTGGAGCCCCTCCAGGCCCTGCCAGGGGCTCTGAGCCCTCCCTGGAGCCTCCTCCTCTCCAGGGGAGCACTCCCAGCCTGGCTCCAGGACCCTCTCCACATCCTTGTTTTGGGGTCCCGGGGCTGGGGCAGCTTTGCAGTGGGGTCTGAGCTGAGCCTCCGAGTTGGCCTCGCCCCGCAGCCCCGCAGCGAGGGAGCTCCGAGTGCTGGGCTCTCGCCCCGGCAGAACGCGCAGCCGCCGAGCCTCGGGCACCCCCGGGCGGCTGCTGACCATGGCTGTGTTGTGTTGCAGGTGCTGGGAACGCCAGCATCCCCGGCATCGAGAGGATGGCCCCCGGCATGGATCGGATGGGCTCGGGCATCGAGCGGCTGCCGGCCGGCATGGGGCACGGCATGGAGCGGGTGGGCTCGGAGATAGACAGGATGGGGCTGGTGCTGGACCGCATGGGCTCCAACGTGGAGAGGATGGGCTCGGGCATGGAGCGCATGGCCCCGCTGGGCATCGACCACCTGGCCCCCAACCTGGAGCGCATGGGGCCGGGCATGGAGCGCATGGGCTCCGGCATGGAGCGCATGGGCTCGGGCATCGGCTTCGGCCTGGAGCGCATGGGCGCCGCCGCCATGGAGCGCGTGGGCGGCGCCATGGACAGGATGGGCTCCGGCGTGGAGCGCATGGGGGCGGGCATGGATCGGATGGGCATCGGCCTGGAGCGCATGGTGCCCGCCGGCATGGGCGCGGGCATGGGGCAGGTGATCGAGAGGATGCCCGCGGGGCTGGAGCGCATCGGGGGCCCGCCCATGGACAGGATCGGGATAGAGAGGATGGGCGCCGCGCCCATGGACAGGATGGGCCTGGAGCGCATCGGGGCCGCCAACATGGAGAGGATGGGGCCGCCCATGGGGCAGGGCATGGGGGCAGGCATGGAGCGCATGGGGCTGGCCATGGGCAGCAACTTCGAGCGGCCCATGGACATGGAGCGGGGCAACTTTGCAGGGAATTTTGCAGGGTCCCTGGGAGGAGCAGGAGGCCCTGCAGCCGGCGTGGCCCGGAAAGCCTGTCAGATATTTGTGAGAAATGTGAGTGCTCCTTTCTCCTCCTCCTTTTTGTGCTCCCCTCCCCTTTTTCCCCCGCTCCAGCCCTTTCCCACGCGTGGCATTCGTTGTCACTGATCTCATCCGTGCTCAGTTTCCAGTCACAGTGTTTAATACTGGGTGCTGCCAAACTCGGGGGGGATTTGGAGCCGTTTCCTCAGCAGGAGAAGAGCTCCTGGCTGATGGTGATCCCCGTGGTTTTACGGCTGTCTTGGGGTGGGTTCCAGTTCTGGGGAGCTGAGGGTGCCTGCAGGTCGTTCAGTAATGGTTTGTTCCTCTCTTCCCACAGCTGCCTTTTGATTTTACATGGAAAATGCTGAAAGATAAATTCAATGAATGTGGTGAGTAGTTTTCCTCACTCTGAGGGATGAATGTGAATAATGGCCAGATAATAACCCTGAGGGCAGGGTCAGATGGGATATTGGGAAGGAATTCCTGGCTGGGAAGGTGGGGAATGGATTTCCTAGAGCAGCTGCGGCTGCCCCTGGATCCCTGGAAGTGTCCAAGGCCAGGCTGGATGAGGCTTGGAGAAGCCTGGGACAGCTGGAGGTGTCCCTGGGTGGCACTGGGTGCTCTTTAAGGTCCCTCCTAGCCCGGCCTCAGCTGTGAGGTGGAGCCTGTGCTGCCCTTCCAGACCGGGCTCGTGCTCTGCTCCCTCCACCTGGTGCTGGGATAAATCCAGCTCCTGTCAAACAGCAGAGCTCTGAGTGCCAGAGCCAGGCTGGGGAATGTGAGGGGGAGAGCTGGGACTGGATGGAGAGTGCCAGAGCCAGGCTGGGGAACATGAGGGGAAAATTTGGGATTNACGTGAGGGGAAAATTTGGGATTGGAGAGTGCCAGAGCCAGGCTGGGGAGCAGAACGTGAGGGGAAAATTGGGGATTGGATGGAGAGTGTCAGAGCCAGGCTGGGGAGCAGAATGTGAGGGGAAAATCTGGGACTGGATGGAGAGAGCCAGAGCCAGGCTGGGGAGCAGAAGGTGAGCGGAAAATTTGGGCTTGGCCGGAGGGTGCCAGCGCCAGGCTGGGGAGCAGAAGGTGAGGGGAAAATGTGGGATTGGGTGGAGAGTGCCAGAGCCAGGGTGGGGAGCAGAACTTTGGGCTCGGGCGGAGGGCGCCGAGGCAGGGCGGGGAGCAGTCCCTGAGTCGCCGTGCCCGCAGGCCACGTGCTCTACGCCGACATCAAGATGGAGAACGGCAAGTCCAAGGGCTGCGGCGTGGTGCGCTTCGAGTCCCCCGAGGTGGCGGAGCGCGCGTGCCGCATGATGAACGGGCTGCAGCTGCGCGGCCGCGAGATCGACGTGCGGATCGACCGCAACGCCTAGGCAGCCTTCCTCCTCCTCCTCCTCCTCCTCCTCCCCGCCATCCTCTCTGACTGGATGTAAAGCTGTTCAGCCCAACCCGGTTGCTTTCTGGAGTAATTTTAAGTCCTTTTTTTAACCGAGGGAGCCCCCCGTTTTACTGGTTTTTTGCATTGGAACTGCCATGTGCACAATCTTTTTTTGTAGTTGTGGCATCTCGTTGACCCGACAGATGTAAACAGTCTGACTTTGATAATAAATGCGAGTTCAAGATTTCAGTTTTCAGGCTTTTAACTCTGCTTAAAATCCCCGCCAGCTCGGCAAACTCGGGTTTGCCCAAAACAATTCCAGCGCTCCTCTTGGTTTCTAGCAGAATCTCGTTAAGATGTCTCCAAGGGGTGCAGGATTTCCCTCTCCTGTATCCCACCCGCTCCAGGGGCAGAGCCAGCTCACGGTTTTGCTCTAGGTGCTGGTTTCAATCAGCCTCCCCCGGCTCGTGTCGGTGCCACGGGGAAGGCCCGAGCTGAACGCTGCCTTAAAAATCTTTTTTCTCTGCTGAGGAGGTGAGGGGCAAACCCCTGCAGCAGGTGCGAGGGGCAGCGTTCCCCTTCTCCTGCAGGAAACGCTTTCAACACCACCAGCGTGGGGCACGGGGGGCTCTCTGTGGGCCCGGGCCCCGCTGCAGCAGTCCCGGGTGGGCCAGGCCAGTCCAGAACGGTCCCGGGGTGGTCCCGGGCAGGTCCGGAGCAGCCCCCACGGTGCCCGGGGGGCTTGGGCCGGGTCGGGAGCAGTCCCGGTGGGTTCCCGCTGGGGCCGGAGCTGTTCCCGGGAGGTTCCCGGTCGCGGCTCC
>VWZN01020902.1:141256-152912 GCA_013396955.1 Regulus satrapa | reverse complement strand
GCCCGGGCTCCCCGCAGCTTCAGCGCTCCTCCCGAGCGAGCACCGATTTTCCTGTGGGATTTCTGCCCCGCTGCCAGCCCTGAGCCCGGCACCGGCCCCTTCCAGAGCAGGAATTTGCAGGTTTGCCCTCGGTGGGGGCAGCAGAGATTCCCCGGGGATTCTCCAGAGCTGCCAAGAAGTCGCGTTTGGAAGAGTTTTCCCAGAAAAAAAAACAAAAAACCCCACGTGCTTCTTCCCATTTCAGCTGCAGGCTGGATTTGGGGCGTCGCTGCTGTCCCGAATGCGCTGCTGGGGGCTCTCGGCTGCTTCCCTGAGCTCCTGCTGTGCTCTTTTCCTCGCAGCAATGTCTCCTCGGCGGCCTGTGGCTCCTCTCCAGGCGTTATCCCATCCCCGCCTTCCCCAGGAGGATCAGCAGCCCTGCCCTGCCCACCCCCCAGGTTGGTGCCACCTGAATTTATTCCATTTCCGCCCCAAAGCTGAGCTGGACGTGGCTCTGGCCTCAAGCCAGGCCTGGAATTTTCTACTTTTTAAATGGAACCCAAGGGATTTCGGGGGAGCTGAGGGCGGACAGGGCTCGGAGCACCCTGGGGGAGTGGGAGGTGTCCCTGCCCGTGGGATGGGATTTGAGGTCCTTTCAACCCGGCCCATCCTGGGATTCCCTGAAATCCCCGGGGCTCTTGGAAGAATCAGCTGCTGCTTTTCCGAGCAGCTCCGTGTTTTCCACACCTCCTAAAGGTGCTCCAGGGCTCACCCTGAGCCCGTCCACCTCCCGCCTTTGCCCCTTGAGTTGGCTCGAATTCCTCGGGATCCTCCAACATGGAATGGGTTTCTCCAGTCCAGATGCTACTCCTCGGGAGGAAGGAAGGGATTCATCTCAGGTTTCGTGGAGAACATCAAGCAGGAATTAGCCAAAAACAAAGAGATGAAGGAAAGCATTAAAAAATTCCGAGATGAGGCGAAAAAGCTGGAGGAGTCGGACGCGCTGCGGGAAGCAAGGAGGAAATATGTGAGTGCTGGATGTTCCCTGCTCCACAGCCCAGCCCAGCCCCTGAGCTTTTCCTGCTCTTGAGTGGGAATTTCAGTCCTCGCTTGAGCCTTCCAGGAGCAGTTCTGCTTGGCTGGAAGCACTCAGTGCTAAATGGATGCCTCCGAATGTTTGTGCGTTACAATGTTTTGGGCTTGGTGGTTTGTGGGGTTTTTGGGTTTTTGGTTTTTTTTTAATAGTGGAAAGTCTTTCCAGCAGACACTTGGCTGCATTTCTGAGCAGATCAGATAATGAGGCATTAAACTGAGCGTCGGATGTTTCTCCTGCGTTGTTCAGAGAGCTCTGAACATCATCATTTGCAAAGCTGAGCTGCTGCTGCTGCTGCTGACTCAGGCTATGAGCTCCTGAAATGTGGCTTTTTCTGCCCTCAGTTCCAGCCTTAATGGATCGTGCTCCATCCAAGCTGGGTTTTGAGTAGTTTCTGTCTCTTGATTAATGTTCTTTTCCCCCAGAAAACCATTGAATCTGAAACAGTGAAGACTTCAGAAGTGATTAAAAAGAAACTTGAAGAAATAACAGGGACGGTTAAAGAGGTAAAGGGACTTTCCTCAGGGCAGCTCTGCTGAAGCTGGGCTTTTGTGAGGCTGGAATTGGCGTGATTGCTGGCAGGTGCTGCTGTTTCCAGCAGGGATTCAGCCCCTGGATCTTTTAGAACCAGAGGCATTAATAAAATAAAGGAGTGTGGTCAGAGGAGACCCAGCCAGGGATTCCTCTGGGATTTAGGGGGTGCGGAGAGATACCCCCACCTTGTTTTGGAGCCCAAAATAAGGACGTGGAGCTGCTGGAGAGAGCCCAGAGTCACCCACGGAACTGCTCCAAGGGCTGGAGCCCCTCTGGGGAGAGCTCAGAGCCCTTGGCAGGGCCTGGAGGGGCTCCAGGAGAGCTGGGGAGGGACTGGAATGACCTTTCCCTTTTCCCTTGCAGAGTTTGGATGAGGTGAGCAGGAGTGACCTGGGCAGGAAGATCAAGGAGGGCGTGGAGGAGGCGGCCAAGACGGCCAAGCAGTCGGCAGAGTCGGTGACCAGGGGAGGGGAGAAGCTGGGCAGGACTGCAGCCTTCAAAGCCATCTCCCAGGTACTGTTCCCCTGCTCCCAGGGCTGGCAGAGCCTCGGGAGCGGCTCTGGGGGTGAAGCCCAGGTGGGAAACCCTCCCAGGGGAGGCGGGAGTGTGGCAGGGCTGGGAGGTGAGAGCCTGGCAGGGCTGGGCTGCGTGGAGCAGGGCAGGGCATGGCTCTCTGCAGTGGGATTTCAGCTTCCTTAAAATCCCTCTTTTTGCAGGAAACACGGAAAATATCCAATGTTTTGTTGTGAAGCTGTGGCTGGCCCCACTCCTGGGAGTGCCCCAGGGCCTTTTCCTCTCCCAAACCATCGCAGGGGGGATTTGCAGCTTCTGGGAGAGCAGTAAATCCACACTGACGGGGCTGTTTTCCTTGCAGGGAGTAGAAACCGTTAAGAAGGAGATAGATGAGAGTGTTTTGGGACAGACGGGCCCCTACAGACGCCCGGAGCGGCTCCGGAAGCGGACGGAATATTCCGGAGAGAGGATTAAAGAGCAGCGAGTGTTTGAAGCCAATGAGTACGTGGGGGGTCCTCTTGGGGGGATATTTCCGTGTGTAATTTGATGGAAAAGGTGAAAAATAAGATCAGGGATTGAAATCCAGGAGCTATGGGGTCTGGGAGCACATTGCCAGCAGGGGTGGGTGATCCCCAATCTTCCTGTGGTAAAACTGGAGACTTCAGATTCTGAGGTTCAGATTTGGTGTTCAGAGGTGAAAAACTGAGCAGTGTTTTGTGAACTTCTTGCTGCTGGGTGAGGCTGGGCAGGGCTAAGGCTGAGCTTGTTATTTCTGGGCTGCCTTGCTCCTCTGAGTCGAGTTTTATTTGCCTGGTGTTTTATTTATCTGGAGTTTTGTTGGACTAATGTTTTATTTATCTGGGTTTTTTTTTTTATTTGTCTGGCGTTTCATTTATCTGGTGGATCATTTATGGGGCTATCATTTATGGGCCTGCAATTTATTTTATCATTTATGAGGCCATAACTTATCTTGTAATTGAGCTCATCGTTCCTGTGCTGTCTCAGCCTCGGGGATGCCAAGTGCTGCAGGGATATTCCTCAGGGTGTTGTCCGTATTTGTTACAAGTTAATTTTTCCCAAATATCCACATTTTATCCCTGTTTTCTGCCCTCTCTAGGGAGGCCATGGGCATGGTGCTGCATAAAGACTCCAAGTGGTACCAGCAGTGGAAAGATTTCAAGGACAACAACGTGGTTTTCAACAGTGAGTGCTCCCCCCCTGCCAGCCCTGCTCCCATCTGTGCCTCCTGATGCAAATCACAAATTCCCACCTTCCTCTGTGGGCTCGGGGTGCTGTGGAGGCAGAGCTGAGAGCTCTGCAGCTTCTCCAGGCTGCTCCATCTGTGCTGCAACCCCTGCTCCAGGGCAGCTGAACTCTTCCCTTTCCTGTTCTTCCCTCCTCGGCTTTGCTCTGGGGAGAGGGAAGGCGGCTCTGCTCCTCCCGAGCTGGGCTTTCAAACAAGGAAATCCTGAAAAATCCAGGGAGTTTCGCACAACTTCCAGATTGCTGAAAGGCTTTCAAATCCACGTGATCACGCTGTAGTGGAAAGCTGACCTCTGGTGTCATCTGGGAGTGTTTCTAGTGAAAATGCCCTGCGTGCAGTCCCAGAATCCCAGGATTGGGGTTGGAAAAGCCCTCCAGGACCATCGAGTCCAGTCCCTGTCACCCCCAGGGATGGAGACTGCACCAGCTGGAGCAACGCTGCTCAAAATGAGCCTGATCCTGAATTTCCTCATTCCTCTGGATAAATGAGATGTTTAACACCCTTCCCAGAGGTGTTAAATCTGACTGTTGGCAGAGGGAGATTTACAGAGAGATGGGAAACACTGCAGCAAAGTGGGGAGAAAAACGGGGAATAAAATGAGGAGAAAACCAACTCCCAGCTGGTGCCTGGCACCGAACAAAGGGGTTGAGGAGAGCTTGGATCCTGCAGGTCATCCCGTGGCTGGGGATGAGCTGGGAGGGCTCAGAGCTCTCTCTTCCCACGGCAGGGTTCTTTGAGATGAAGATGAAGTACGACGAGAGCGACAACGCCTTCATCCGCGCGTCCCGCGCCGTCACCGACCGCGTCACCGACCTCATAGGTACAGGGACACCCCTGGCTGCTCCTGCCACGGCCCCTGGAGCTGCTCCCGCTGCTGGGGCTGCTGCTGCTGCCAGCCCCGGGCACGTCCAGAGCTCTGCAGAGCTCCCTGGGTCCCAGCCCCAGAGGTCCTTGGGTGGGATCGGTGTCAGGCTTAACTTGAGGCTGCAGCCGCTCCCAGGGCGGTTTCTCCTCGCCCTGCTCTGCCACCAGAGCTCTGTCCCCGCTTGCTGGTGGCTGTGCCACCACCCCCAGCGAGCTCTTGTTGCAGGGGGGTTGTTCTCCAAGACGGAAATGTCCGAGGTGCTGACGGAGATCCTCAGGGTGGATCCCTCCTTCGACAAGGACCGGTTCCTGAAGCAGTGCGAGCGGGACATCATCCCCAACGTGCTGGAGGTGACACTGCAGCCCTTGCTTCCCTCCCTTTTTCCCTCTGTTATCCCGTGGAAGGTGGATTTTTAAATTTTATTTTGCCGTAGCTGAAATCAGAAGGTGGGGCAGGATTTTGCTTCTTCAGCTTTGGGAACGGAATTGGATCCCGCATTTGGGTTCAAACCGTGGGATGGTAAATGATTGTTCTGGCCTGGCAAACAGTGATCAGAGAGAAGAGGATGAGCAAATGGTGATGGCAGAGGGATAGGGGAAGGAATTTGGGACGTGCTAAGGATTTGGGAAGAGCAGCAGGTTGTGACAGAAGGTTTCAGTGGTCGTGGAAGTCTCTGGAACCTGAGGATTTTAGGGACTCAGAGCGATGAGAGTTGTGACTTTTCGTGGATGTAGGTCCCTGTCACTGCAGCAGGAAAGACAGAGGGAATTTGGGATTTGAAGTGCAGCAGGAATTGTACTGAGAGACTGGAAAAACTGGGGCTTGAGGAGCCAAACGTGGGATTTTTCTGTTCCTCCTGTGCCCTGAATTTTTCAGTGTGGAAAATTGCAGCTCTGCTCCTGCTCCTGTTTGATCCCAGGATTTCTGAGCACTGGCAACTCTGCTGGCTCTCTGGCAGGTTGAACAGGAAGATTTAATGGGAAGGTTCAGCTGGAAGCTTTAAGAGAGTTTAATGATCCAAAGCTTTATGTGCCTTGGCCTCAGCTCCTGTGTTTTTACAGAAATCCTTTTTGCTGTTCCCCTTTGCAGCTCCAGCTTCCCCCCAGAGTCCCACAAAATGTGGGATTTAAGGTGTTTTAGCTGCTGGAAGGGCTGATTGTTCCCACTTTGATAGGGGAGGAGTTTAAAATGTTCTGTCTGATTTCTTCCTCAGGCTCTGATCTCCGGAGAGCTCGACATCCTCAAGGACTGGTGCTACGAGGCCGTGAGTGAAGCTCCCAGAAACCTCCCCAAAGCTCGGGATTCTCCCTTGAAAATGGGGTTATTTGGAGGGGTTGGAATTCAGGGAGTTCCCAAAAGCAGAGCCTTTCCTGACGGCGTTGGTGGCTTTTATTTGGATCTTCATTCCTCCAGAATTATTGTGCTGTAAAATCCAAACCAGTTCTGCTCTTCTGCTTGAAGAGCTGAATTTCTCCAAGTGAATTTCTCCCTGTGCTGTTCCCCAACCACCAGAGGGCTGGGAGAGCCAATTTTTCTCCATTTCATAAATCCTGATGAGCCTTTTTTTGTAACAACAATCCAGTCTGAAAGCAGAGAATCTTCCCTGCTCCCAGCAGCCTCGGGATTGACACCTTGGATTGCTCTGCAGCTTCACTGCAGTTTGTGAGACCCAAATCAAGCATTCCCAAGGCAGCTGGAATTGGAAACGAAGCTCCTAAATCAAGAATAACCAGCCAGGGGAGGAAATGGGAATCCTGTCCCTGAGAATTTGGGGGATAAAGGCTCTAAATAGATCCCACGGGTGTTGAGATGGTGATTCTGGTCACTGAACTGCCTGGTTCCCCGGATTTTCCCCTGCTTTTCCCTGCTTTTCCCATTTTCCCATGGTTTTCCCTGCTTTTCCCCTGCTTTTCCTGTTTCTGCTGTTCAGTCCAGTTGTGGCTCCCTCAGGTCCTCACATCTGCCCAGGAAAAGTGGGATTTTTAGTGGGAGTTTGGTGAATCCCAAAGCGTTTGTGCAGTTCTTTGGTCCATTCCTTCAGCACATTTACAACGTCCCTCTTTTCCTTGGGGATTTTTTGTTTTTGTTTTTTGCTGGCTCTCTCCAAGTTAAAAATCCTCTTTTTTTTTGGTGGTGCCAGAGCAATTCCAAACAATTCCCAACCCGAGTTTGTTCCTCCCTCAGACCTACAGCCAGCTGGCCCATCCCATCCAGCAGGCCAAGGCCTTGGGGCTCCAGTTCCACTCCAGGATCCTGGACATCGACAACATCGACGTGAGTTCCCTGCCCAGCTTTTCCTTTTTGGGGGAGGAATTCGACCCAAGGGCTCAGGAGGGGCTTTTGAGGGTCGTGATGAGTGGGAAAATATCCTCCAAGATCATCAGGTCCAACCTGCTCTGGGTGTGAGCTCTGGGGTTTGGGCATTTCTGTTCCCAGAGGGGAAATCTCCATTGCTGGAAGGGAAATCTCCATTGCTGGAAGGGAAATCTCCATTGCTGGAAGGGAAATCCCCATTGCTGGAAGGGCAATCTCACTTCTGGAAGAGAAATCCCACTGCTGGAAGGGAAATCCCCATTGCTGGAAGGGAAATCTCACTTCTGGAAGAGAAATCCCACTGCTGGAAGGGAAATCCCCATTGCTGGAAGGGAAATCTCCATTTCTGGAAGGGAAATCTCCATTTCTGGAAGGGAAATCCCACTGCTGGAAAGGCTTTGAGGTGCTTCCCACCCAGCCCAGGATTCTGGGCTGACTTGGCCCCATCTCTGCACATCCCAGGAGCTCTCAGGTCCCTTTGTGGAGGAGCTGCAGCTGCTCCTGCCCCTCTCAGGGGGTGACAGGAATTGTGTCCCCTCCGTGAGCTCAGCTGCACTGATCTCTCACAGGCAGGTGGATGCTGTGGGATTATTGATCCCAAATATCTTGGAAATGGGGCTGGGCTTGGGGTTGGGTGGGAAAGGGGTTTTTATTTGGATGGGCTGAGCTCCAGGTGTGGGACGGGGCAGTTCCAGGGAGCTGATTCCCTGGGAACGTTGCAGAGCTCCTCAGGGAACAGGAAAATCTCCCCTAAAAATAAATGTATTCCTTTGTGACACGGCCCAGCCTTGTGCCTATCCTGGTGCTGCTTCCTTTATTAAGGATAAAACAGAATGTTTGGGAACATTTCAAAAGAGGAAAATCCTGCTGTCCTCAGTCCCTGTGATTGCTTTTGGGGACGGCACAGGCAGGAATTCCAGAGCTGAAGAGCAGCAGAGCATTCCGTGGCATCCTGCATTCCCACAAAAAAGGGGATGCAAGAGAGTTCCCACAATAGGCAGGAAGAGAATTCTGGGTTTTTAAAAGAGAAAAAGCTGAATTTCCACTCCTCCTCTCGCATTCCAGTGAATAAAGTCGTTAAATATTTAATGGAATGGCCCTGGAATAGAGGGAAAAAGTCCTGGCAAGCTACAGGTTGCCACCTTGAAGTCTTTCTGGTACAGTTTTTGTCTGGTTCAGAGCAACTTCCTGGCAAAAACTGATGTAAAAGCAGGAGAAAAGGCTCTGTTTGAACCTTGTGGGTCCCTTCCAGCTCAGGATGTTCTGATTCCAAGCATTTCCTTCAGAAAATTCCGTTTTTTGGAGAGCGGGGTGTCTTTGATTTTGCTTTCTAATTGGAAATAATGGAGCAGAGCTTGTTCCCATTTCCCAGATTTATGGACCTGGGAAAACAATGAAAAAAACATCAGTTTGGGGCAGGCTTTGAAATACAGGTATTTTTTACTTGGAAGCTTTTTGGGAAACAGCTTTTCCATAATACCTGAGTCATGGAATTGATGTGTTTGAGCAGGCAGGAGGAGCTGGGTGGTGGGAAACGGGGGCTGCTGCTCCGTGACCCTGCAGGAATTCTGTGTCCCTCTGGAATTCTGTGTCCCCACAGCTGGCCATGGGGAAGATGATGGAGCAGGGACCAGTGCTGATCATCACCTTCCAGGCCCAGGTGGTGATGGTGATCAAGAACCACAAAGGGGAGGTGGTGGAAGGGGACCCGGTGAGTGGGGCCTGGGACACGTCTGGGATATGTTTGGGGTCTGGGACTCGTTTGGGGTTTGGGTCACATTAGGGATCTGGGACACTTCTGGAGTCTGGGGCATGTTTGGGATCAGGGACATGTTTAGGGTTTGGGTCATGTTTGGGATCTGGAGCACAGTTGGGGTTGGGGTCATGTTTGGGTCACATTTGGGGTCAGGGACACGGTTGGGGTTTGGGGTCTGGGACACAGTTGGGGTTTGGGGTCAGGGACACAGTTGGGGTTTGGGGTCAGGGACACAGTTGGGGTTTGGGGTCAGGGNAGTTGGAGTTTGGGGTCAGGGACACAGTTGGGGTCTCCCACCACAGCTCCAGCTCCATCCCATTCCCACCTCCCCCTGCTGGGATTTCCCCCCCCTTTCCCCTTCCCGACAGGCACTGGCAGAGCAGAGCCCGGGGTGGGAGCAGAGTTGAGTCACTGGGTGAAAAAATCCCCAAATGTGCATTTTTAGCTGCCCACACTGACAAAAAGAATTCCTTAATTCCGTGCCAGTCCCCGGGGGACGCCCACAGCCCTGGGTGGGGTTCTTGGGGAGCAGGGAATGATCCCTGGGGCTGTTCCCTCGGGTGAGTCCAGGCCTGGCCCCATGGAGTTCCCGCTTCCCCGGGAATGTGGGAATTGTGGCAGCAGCTGCAGGAGGTTCCTGGAGTCTCTTTATTCCCAAGTGTCTCCCTCCAGGCTGCTCCAGCCTGTCCTGGGCTTCAGGGGCTGAATGCCACCTCGTGGGGACAGTGCTGGAGCTGCCACTTCCCAGCACATTTTCCTTGGAATTAATACAGGCATTTAACAAATCCTGGCTTTTGCAGCCCTGGCCTTTGGTCCAGGCTGGAAAAATGGGATTGATTTCAGTGATGGGGCCCATCTGGGCTGATTCACAAGCAGGGCAGGAACAGCTGATCCAGTGATTCCCCGCATTAAATTCCTGCATTCCTGGGAGATAAATATTGATGGGATAATTATCGAACAGGATATCAAAGTCTGTTTGCTGTCGGATTCCTCCGGAGCGGCAATAAATCAGGGAGAGGCATTAAAATTCTCCAGTGGAACCCAAACCTCAGCTTTAATCAAGTGCCTGGGGTCGGGTGGAACTGCTGAGCTGCTCCTGGAATATTGAACACGGGGAGGGTGAGGGAGAGGGGAGTCTCAAATCCCCAGAGCTGCGGGGTGGGAAGGACCTGGAAGGTCACCTCATCCCAGCCCTGCAGGATGTGGGATTCTCACACAATCACCAGGTTGGGAAGGACCTTCAGGATCGAGTCCAGCCCAGCCCTAACCCCTCAGCCTTTTTCTAAACGCATCCAGGGATGGTGACTCCACCACCTCCCAGGGAGACCACTCCAGGACTTCATCACTCTCTCCCTAAAAAACCTTTCCCTGACATCCAGCCTAAATTTCTCTTGGCACGGCTCGAGGCTGCGTCCTCTGGTTGTGCCTGGAGCCCGAGAGCAGCCCTGAGTGCAGCCCCGTTTGGGGGAGCTGTGCAGAAGGGTGACCCCTTCTCTCCTCTTCCCCGGGCAGGACAAGGTGCTGCGGATGCTCTACGTGTGGGCCCTGTGCCGGGACCAGGACGAGCTCAACCCCTACATGGCCTGGAGGCTGCTGGACATTTCCTCCTCCAGCACGGAGCAGGTGCTCTGAGCAGGGCCCCAGCAGCCCAGGCTGGGAATTTTGGGAGAGCTCCTGCTTTTCCCAAGCCCTGAGGAACGGGGGTGGCTCCCTGCTGGGGAATGGCTGGGCCGAGCAGCTGCTGCTGGTGCTTTATCCTCGTGCCTCCCGGAGGCTCCGGGCGCTCCCAGGCAGCTGGGAATCACACAGAGCTCTCATTCCCACCTGCTGGCACCCTGGAGATCCCTGGAAAGGCCTTGGAGGGGGCTCTTGGCTGCCAATCTCCTGTCCGAGCTCCAGCCTCGCGTCCCCGCCGTGTCTTGCACTTTCCCAAACCAAATACAACCAGGACTTTGCACATGGAGCTGTTGGATCCTCAGGTTGGTGGTGGGATGGGGCTGGTGTTTGGACATCCAGGGGTGAGCTTTGTGCATCCCTTGGGATGGTGGGGACGGTGGAGGGCGTGGGGCAGGAGAGGAGGAGCAGAGGGAGTGGCTGAGGACTGGGACTGCTGTGGGAACGCTGGAGTTTCCTGTCCCATCCTGTCTCCTTCCCAGGGGGAACGTTGTGCTCCTTGCCGAGCTCTCTGGGCTTGTCTGCTCCTCACCCCTGCACAGACCCCAGGTCCAGGAGCAGAAACTTCCCCAAGTTTGCTGCTGGAGCGTGGGGTGAAATCCCCTTTCAGGCCCAATCTAAGAAATGGGGTTTGAAGATCCCAAATCATGAAAAATAAATCCCTCAAATTCAGGTTCCACAGCGTTCAGTGGGGTTTGGGACCCTCTCCTTCCTGAGCTGCTTCCTGCTGGGAGGAAGAGCAGGGGCAATGTCTGAGGGGGAGCAGGAACTGCAGGATTTGGGCTTTGGGAGGATTTTGGGAGGTGAGCCAGGGCCGAGGCACCACCTGCCCCCTGCCCATGGGAGGGGAGATTGGGGAAAAGGTTTGGAAGAGGAGATTGCAAGGGTTGCTGTGGTGCTGAGGGTGAGGCAGGACAGCTCTGCCCTGCCAGCGTGATTAAAGAGAATAATTCCAGTTTCTCCTTCTCTCACGAGTGTCCGGAGCTTTGAACATCCCTGGCATCTTCCCAGAGCTCTGGGCTGAGACATTTTCCTTCATTTCCTTCCCTTTCACATTGGGATGTGACAGCTCTGGCTGCAGAGGCCGCCCCGAGCCCTGGGAGCATTCCCAGAGTGTGGGGAGTTCACATTCCCTGTTTGGATCACCCCGGGACAGGCTGGGGGTCAGCACCACCCCAGGGAGTGCTCCAGGGAAGGGGCTCAGGAGGAAAGGAGGCTCAGGGGGCCCCTCCTGGCTCTGCACAACTGACAGGAGGGGACAGCCAGGGGGTCGGGATCTGCTCCTGCAGGGGACAGCAGGACAAGAGGGAACGGCCTCAGGGGAGGCTCAGGGTGGATTTGGGGAAAATTCCTTCCTGGAAAGGGTTGTAAAGCACTGGCACAGCTGCCCTGGGCAGGAGGGATTTAAAATCCACGGGGATGTGGCAGTTGGGGACAGGGTTTGGTGGCCCTGGGGGCTTTTCCAGCCCTGCCGGTGGCGCTGCCAGCCCTGCCCGGCTCCATCCCGGGCGCCTCCGAGGGAAGCGGGGTTGCCATGGGGATGGGGATGGTGGGATGGTGACTCAGAGCTCTCCTGCCAGCCTCTGACACCCCGTGGGCTGCTCCCATCGCGGCGTGGGGGGCTCTGAGCCCCCACATCACCCCCAGCCCTTCCCGGGCTGCTCC
>VWZN01020902.1:96409-110343 GCA_013396955.1 Regulus satrapa | reverse complement strand
CGTTGTCGGACAGCACGAAGCCCGGGGGACAAACGCACTGGAAGCTGCCAGGGGTGTTGGTGCACGTCCCAAAGAGGCAGATGTTGGGCTCCTCTTCGCACTCGTTGATGTCTGGGAGCAGCAGGGACACAGCCAAAGGCCATCAGAACAGGTGAGGGGGGTGTTTGGGGGGCTGGACACCACCCCTGCCCTGCCCCTCAACCCTCCCGCAGNCTGTGCTGAAGGGATTCTGCTCCCAGAGCCTGAAACGGGCTTTGGAGGCTTCTGGAAGTCCCCTGGGGACACCCCCACCACTGCTCCCATGGGGACACCCAAACCTCCCCTGGGGACACCCAAACATCTCCATGGGGACACCCAAACCCACACCTCCCCCCAGGACACCCAAACCTCCCCATGNGAGGAAATGGGCACAGCAGCACCCTTGAGCCCCCTGCACCCCCAGAGTTAGCCTTGCCCGGCTCCCAGCAGGGATCTGGGGGTGGTGACGGCCCTGGGGTGCCCCGGCCCCACGGGGAAGGGCAGGCTGGGGGGCACAGAGCCAGCCTCACCGATGCAGTTGTCGTTCTGCACCTCGTAGCCAGGGGGGCAGATGCAGCGGAAGGAGCCCTCCAGGTTCTGGCAGGTGCCCGGGGAGCAGGTCCCGGGCAGGCTCACGCACTCGTTGATGTCTGGAGAGGGGAAAACAGCCAGGGTGGGCTCTGGGCTCTGCTCCGAGCACCTGGGGGTGCAGCAGGCCCGAAGGTGATGTGGAACAGGGGAGACATTTCCAGGATGGTTCCCAGGTACGATTTTAGGGCATGGACAGGACATTTCTCCCACTGCCTGCAGGTCCCAGGCCTGAGGGGAGACGGAGGCAGGGAGGAGCCAGTCCGGCTCTCCAGGGCATCTCTGGACCAGGCTCTGCTTCCAGGGACTTGTGGGTGCTTCTGGAGAACCCCATCACTGGGACCAGCTTGGGGGGAGCACATGGACAGCACCAGCCAGGCCAGAGGACCCTGGAGACTGAAATGGGCACTGAGTGGCCACTCACCCACACAGTTCTTGCCGTCAGGGGTGCGGTCATAGCCCTCCTGGCACAGGCACTGGAAGGGGCCCACGCTGTTGATGCACTGCCCGTTCCTGCACACCTGCCCCACCAGGGACGAGCACTCGTCCACGTCTGCGGCACCGAGAGCAGAGCCAGTGTCAGATGCCACCCGCGGCACGCGCGGCCACCGGGGCTGGTGCCGGGGTGCCCAGGGCTCGGGAGCTCACCCATGCAGTCGTTGTTGTGGGTGAGCTCGAAGCCCGGGAAGCAGAGGCAGTTGTAGGAGCCCACGGTGTTCTTGCAGGTGCCGTTGCCGCAGGGCTGCCGGTCACACTCGTCGATGTCTGCGGGGACAAGGGCGCGCCTGAGAGGCTGCAGGGCACAGGGACAGCCTGGCAGGACGCTCGGCTGTCCTTGGCACCACCCTGGAGTGTCAGGCACTTGTGTCCCCCTGGGGTGACGCCGACCAGGGGAGGGACACTGACCCATGCACATGGTTTGCTCGCCCGTGGCCTTGAAGCCGTTGTGGCAGATGCAGACGTAGCTGCCCTCGGTGTCCACGCAGTCCCCGTGGCTGCACACGTTGGGGATCTCCTGGCACTCGTTGCGACCTGAAACGGAGCCGAGGGGGGCCAGGTGAGTGCCCCCAGGTGATGGGCAGGTGGGGAGAGCAGAGAGGTGACGTCACAGACAATGAGATTAATGTGCTGTCATCCTGGGAGAAAGGGGGGCAGTGAGCAGGTGTGTGCTCGGGTGTGTCCCAGGTGTGTTCCAGGTGTGCCTCAGATGTGACCGGGTGTGGCAAGGTGTGACCCAGGGGCAATCAGGTGTGTCCCAGGTATGACCAGGTGTGCCCAGGTGCAATCAGATGCGTCCAGGTGTTCCCCAGCTGTGCCCAGGTGTTCCCCAGGTGCTCCCCAGGTGTGTCCAGGTGTGCCCCTTACCCACGCAGGCCCCCCCCGGGGACAGGCGGTAGCCGGTGGCGCACTCGCAGCGGAAGCTGCCCGGGATGTTGATGCACTCGGCGTGCCGCTGGCACAGCGTCTCCCCGCTGCTGCACTCGTCGATGTCTGCAGACAGAGGCCACAGGGACACCGGGATGGCACCGGGAACGCCGGGATAAACCCAGCGGGGCCCTCCTGGGTCACTGCACCCGGCGGGACCAGCCCGGCTGTGGAGGGACCGGGATCGGGGAGCCCAACTCCCAGAGCTGCACAGGACGAGCCAGAAATGGGCCCCGAGGAGCTGCTGGCAGCCCCGGGGCAGTGTCCCGGGCTGGGAGGGGCAGGAGTTCCTGTCGGGGTGAGCTACCTTCGCAGATGAGCAGGATGTTGTTGTAGCTGAAGCCGATGGGGCACTCGCAGCGGAAGCTCCCGATCTGGTTGATGCAGACGCCGTTGGTGCAGATGGCTGGGATCTCACTGCACTCATCGATATCTGCAGCCAATCACACCCAGTCACACCCACTGCACAAACACAGAATCCCCCTCTGCATCCCAGGAACACTCCACAAACACCAGAATCCCCCCTCTGCATCCCGGGAACACTCCACAAACACCAGAATCCCCCCTCTGCATCCCAGGAACACTCCACAAACACCAGAATCCCCGCTCTGCATCCCGGGAACACTCCACAAACACCAGAATCCCCCCTCTGCATCCCGGGAACACTCCACAAACACAGAATCCCTGCTCTGGCATCCTGGGAATGGTGGGAGAGGCTGAGAGTTGTTGGGAGATGCTGCCCATTCCTGACAGAGGATCAGTGGGAAAGGGCTGCCAGGAAAGCAACCCTTGGATGGTGAAGAGTGAACCCTGCAGGCTATGCCAGCCTAGGGCTGCTCCACAGAATTTCGGGAATGCAGCAGAGCCACACAAGTTTTAGGAGCCATGGGATTGCTGACACGTTTTGGGAAGGCTCCAGCCAGGACATCCCCCCTGCTTGCTCTGAGCGTGTCCCTGAAGTAACAGAGACACCTGCTCAGCTCTGGGAGGTGGAAATGTGGAGCCCAGGGGGTCACTGGAATATTGGGATGGCTCTGGAGTCCCAGCACAAGCCACCACCAATTCCCTCTGCTGCACTTTCTTCCCAGGAAGAGAAGATCAACTCATCTCCCATCTCCTCAATCCCTGGCACTGCCAAGCCTCTTTCCCTTGCCCTGACTTTGCTTCCCCAAGTGAGGAAGCTCCCATGGGACGGCAGCAGAGGCTCGGGAGCAGCCTGGCCCCGTGGGGATGCAGGATTTACTCACCAATGGGCTTCCCTGTGTGGATGTCGATGATAAATCCGGGGGCTTGGTTCCCACACAGGATCTGGTACTCGGCTGGAAAGGGAACGCCGAGGTCATGGCAGTGCCCAGGGAGGGACAGTGTGCTGGAACAGGGCTCTGGCAGGCACCAAGGGCTCCCCACTGTGCTTGGAGTCACCTCCAGAGCGCTCTCCTTCCTCCCCATTTGTTTTGTTGGTGCCCATGCCCCAAATTTCATGGGAAAATGGGAAAAGCGAAGGGACAGGGATCATATGGGAAGGACTTACTGCTGACAGGGACCCCGTGAGGGCACTTACGGCTGGCAGGGGTGGGACAGGGCTCGCAGGGTTTGTTCCAGGCCTTGCCAATGTTGTAGGAGCAGCAGCACATCTTCTTGGTCATGTTGAAGGACAGCTCGTTCTCGCAGGTGTCGTTGTAGTTGCGGTAGCAAACGCTCTTCCTCATGTCTGCAACGGCAGTGCCAGGCTCGGGACAGCCCTGGGAATGGCACTGCCAGCCCTGGGAATGGCACTGCCAGCCCCGGGAATGGGTGCCCGGGGAGCAAGGATCGAGCCCAGCCCATGCCCGATCAGTGACCCAGAGCAGAGCACTGACTGCCACATCCAATCCCAGCCCCGTTTCCAGCAATTCTGCCCCATCCCCTTGGCACAGCCCCTCTGGGATGGCAGTGCCAGACCCCGCCCCACAGATCTGGGCCACTGCCCACGGATTTGGAGCCCTCCCCATGAAGCCAGCTGGAGCTGGAGCCGTACCCATGCAGTTGTTCCCCCCGTTGACCTGCATGTACTCAGGGGGGCACACGCAGGTGTAGTTGCCCAGGGTGTTGTAGCAGGTGCCGGGGCCACAGATCCCGATGTGGGCAGAGCACTCGTCAATATCTGTGGGAGAAAGGAGCCAGAGCACTGGGCACTGTGGAGAAGGGCACAGGGTGGGGTGGGCACGAGGGATGGCCGAATTTGGCACAGGGACCAGGCTGGGCTGCCGTGGGGACAGGTTTGTGACGAGGAACTCCGGAAAGGAAAGGGGAAGGGAGGCTCCCAACCATTCCTGGGGCAGCTGGGATGCACACGCAGCTCTGGCATGCACGGCCATCCACCCTGTCACACACACAGGCTGCCACCCGCTGTCCCCAGCCCCTGGAGCAGGTGCCACCCGCTGTCCCCAGCCCCTGAGCAGGTGCCACCCGCTGTCCCCAGCCCCTGGAGCAGGTGCCACCCGCTGTCCCCAGCCCCTGGAGCAGGTGCCACCCGCTGTCCCCAGCCCCTGGAGCAGGTACCTTCGCAGATCCGCGTGTCCTCGTTGAGGTAGTAGCCCAGGGGACACTCGCACTGGAAGCTGCCAAAGGTGTTGACGCAGTTCCCGCCCTGGCACAGCCCTGGCAGCTCCTGGCACTCGTCGATGTCTGAGGAGGGACAGCAGTGGGACATTTTCACTGCCCGTGCCACCCCTGCAGCTCCGGAGTTCAGCCCGCTGTGCCGAGCCCTGCTCTGGAGCGCGGCCGGAGCGCGGCCAAGGAGGGCCACGCTTTGTGTCCATCACTTGGTGGTCAGCGGGCACCCAGCAGCCCGGTGCCATGGCACAGAGTGTCCCCACAGGGCTGGGGTCCCCCCTCATCCCTGGGGAAGGGGTAACTCACCCTCCAGGATGACAGTGATGGGGTTGGGCCGGAACCCTTCTCCCCCGGGGCACAGGGTCTTGTACTCAGCTGTGGAGAAAGGCAGGCAGGGGAGCTCAGGGGCTCCCGTGAAGCAGGAGGGGTGGGCAGAGCCAGGAGAATCCCAGCAGGAGAATCCCAGCAGGAGAATCCCAGCAGGAGAACCCCAGCAGGAACATGAGGATGTGGCTGGGCTCAGATGGATCAGCTCGGTTCCGTTGCCTGCCCAGCCCACTGAGCCATCCCACAACCACAATTCCACAATTTCACATTCCCTCCCCAGCCCACCGCACTGGGAACGAAGGATCCCAGCCTGAATCCCCCAGACCCACCAGCCTGGCCTCCCCCACCCCACTTCACCTCTGCCCTGCCCTGGACGGAGCAGCAAATCCTGAACTCTGCACCTCCAGCCCGGGTTGAGGATCCATTGGGCAGCGACCTTGCCCCTCTTCCCTCCTTCCCACCCCAAGCTCTCCCCCACTCACTGGTGTTGGCTGGAGGACAGAGCTCGCAGGGATTGCCCCAGGCACGGCCCAGGGAGCAGCAGCAGGAGGCCCGAGTGACCCCCACGCCGATCTCAGCACTGCAGGAGATGCCCCCGTCCCCTCGGTCCTGGGTGTCCAGGAAGCAATTCCCAACCCGGGTATCTGCACAGAGACAGGGCTGGTGAACAAAGCCTCCCTGCACATCTCGTGGGTGCAGGAGGAACAGAACCATGGAACTGTGGGCTGGTTTGGGAGGGACCTTAAAGGTGAGCCTGTTCCACACCCTGCCACGGGCTGCAAAGGAATGTGAAATCTTCCAGGGATAAGGGAAAGCTGTGGGTTACTGGGGCTCTGTGCTGGGAGCCGTTCAGGATCATGGATTCCCAAACGGTTTGGGCTGAAGGGACCTGGAGGATCACCCTGGCCATGGGCAGGGACACCTCCCACTGCCCCAGGCTGCTCCAAGCCTCACCCAGCCTGGCCTGGGACAGTCCCAGGGAATAAAACGGCCCCAGAGCTGGGCAGAGCAACAGCACTGCAGCAAGAGAGGCACCCACACTGGTGACAGTGACACCAGGGGCAGCACACTCCACAGGACGTGGGTTCTGCTGCTGCTGCAGGGTTAAACCCATGGGGACAGCCAGCCGGGGACAGCCACCATCCAGTTCCCCCACGGGACCACCAAGCAGGACCCCCGGGGTGTGGGTGGGAGGTGCCACTCACCCACACAGCCCACCCCGGTGGGGTTCAGCTCGAAGTCCTGGGGGCAGTTGCACAGGTAGCTGCCAGGGGTGTTGACACAGAGCCCGTTGATGCAGTTCACAGGGTCTGCACACTCGTTGATGTCTGCGAGGACGGACAGACGGACACCGAAGATCAAGGTGAGCCCAGCCCAGCCTGAGCTCTGTGCCCAGCTGTGTCCCCACCCCACGGTGCCCCTCCCGTGAGGCAAAGCCCCTCCAAAGCCCTGTGCTGCTCCCACCACGCTGCCAGAGGCAGAAGGGTCACACCCAGCCATCCCTCCTGGCCACCCTGGCAGGGACGATGGGCTGGTTTCAGGCTGCTGTGGACGGGGCCAGCTGAGCCCAGCAGCCCCCAGAGCAGGAGCCCTGACCTGTGCAGTTGCCCCCGCTCCTGTCCAGCTCGTATCCATCATCGCAGGCACAGCGGAACATCCCGGGCAGGTTCTGGCAGGTGCCAAAGACACAGATGTTCTGGAAGGTGCATTCATCAATGTCTGCAAAACAGAGACAGCTGGGGACAGGCTGCGGGCCAGGACAGGCTGCTCCTGCTCCCACCTCCTGCCCAGCTGTGACCAGGCCACCCCAGGATGGGCCTGGTGCCATCTGAGACAATCTCCTGGGGGAGCTTGGCCACTCCACCCTCTGCCACTCTCTCCCCTCACCCCTGTTCTCCTGCTTTTGCATCCTGCAGGAATCCAGGCTCAGCCCAACCTCTGTGAAGGCTGGGGAGCAGCTGCTGCCAGTGACAGAAGTGTCCCCTCAGGAGCCTGGCGCCAGCAGGGGCTGGAGTCTGCCTCGGCTCTGCATCAGGAGGGGACAGCAGGGCACAGAGAAGGCCAGCAGGGAGCCAGAGCCCCAGGCACTCACCCTGGCAGGCCTTGCTGTCCTCGGTGGGGTTGAAGCCCATCTCGCACTCGCAGCGGTACCCGCCGGGGGCGTTGAGGCACTGCCCGTTCTCACACAGGTTCACGTTGTCCGCGCACTCATCCACGTCTGCAGGGAGGGACAGAGTCCACACAGGGCTGGGGCCGCCCTCAGCCAGCCCAGGGGACCCCAGCAGCCTGTGCCCACCCACGGCTGGGGGGCTGCAATTGCTGCCCTGGCCCCCAAACGCCTGTGGGGAGATGCTGGGGGTGTCTGTGGCACACACCGGGCTCTGTGCTCCGGGGAGCCCCGGGCACGGGCGGCAGCGAGCAAGGCTGGCGGCTCCCAGGGCTGCTCCCTGTGGCAGTCATCCCTCCCTGCTGGCAGCCCCGGGCTCACCTGAGCAGGAGAAGCCGTCGCCGCTGAAGCCGTCGCGGCAGGCGCAGCGGTACGAGCCCGGCGTGTTCACGCAGTTGGCGTTCAGGTTGCACTTGTGCTCCTCGGTCGCACACTCGTCCAGGTCTGGGCGTGGACAACAGCCTGTCAGTGCCTGGCCTGGCTAATCTGGAATGACCTTGGGCTCCTGGATGAGCTGGGCTCACTTATCATGGAACCACCGAGGGGTTTGGGTGGGAAGGACCTGAAGGATCAGCCAGTTCCACCCCCAGGGACACCTCCCACTAGCCCAGGTTGCTCCAAGCCCTGTCCAGCCTGGCCTTTGACACCTTTTCCTGCCTTTGCCCTGAGCCTGAGCAGCTACAGGGGCACACAAGTGACTCAGGAGTCTGTCAGGGCACTTGGAGGTTCCAGTACATCCCTGGGAGCCTCTGTGGCCATGACCAGGACACTGCTCACCTACTGACCATGTCCCCAAGTGCCAGCTCTGCATGGCTTTAAATCCCTCCAGGGATGGTGACTGGGCCAGAGCTGGACATTCCCATGAAGACATTTTCCCAATATCCAATAAGCCATTTTCCCATTTTCCCAATAACCTGACCCTCCCATGCCCAGCCTGAGGCCATTCCCTCTTGTCCTGTCATCCCCTGGGAGCAGATCCTGACCCTCCAGCTGTCCCCTCCTGTCAGGGAGTTGTGCAGAGCCAGAAGGGCCTCCCTGAGGCTCCTTTGCTCCAGGCTGAGCCCCTCCACCTCCGGGTGCTCCAGGGTCCTTTCAGCCCAGCTTCCCCAGGTGCCTGCAGAGCACCTGGAGGGGGACCACCGTGCCCTGGCTGAGGACTCACCGTTGCACTTGAGCCCGTCCCCGAGCCAGCCCGAGCGACACTTGCACTTGAAGCTGCCGGGGACGTTGATGCAGGACGCGTGCATGTCACAGTTGTGGGCCCCAATCTCGCACTCATCGATGTCTGCAGAGGAAGGACACCAGGGCTGGCACAGCTGGGCTCTCCCAGCACAGCAGGGCTGAGCCTGGCACGATCCTGCTCTGGGGTTTGGGCACCCACGGCTCCCGGAGCTCCCAGGGGGAGAGGCTGCCCTGAGAGCTCAGCCCTGGCAAAGGTGCAGGAGGAAGGGCAGGCTCCTGGCTTGGTTGTCACCTGGGCACAGGTGGGTTCGTGCCCTCTGTGCCTGCCCAGCACGCTGCACACCCCTCAGCATCCCCTGCACAGCACGGGGCTCTCTCCAGGGCAGCTCTGGGAGGGGCTTAGGGGTTCCCCCTTCTTCCTCACTGGCAGCCCCAGCTGCAGGTGTGCTGAGCTCCCACCTGTGCACCCCGTGGTTCCCTTCTTGACGAAGTAGCCCAGCTGGCAGTGGCAGATGAAGGAGCCCTTGGTGTTCTCACACTCGCCGTGCAGGCAGATGTTGGGGTTGAGGTCACACTCGTTCACATCTGCAGGACAAAACCAACTGTGGGACACTCTGAGGACGCCGGCGTGGCTCTGGGGACAGGATGTGGAGCTGGGACATGCTCAGGGCACAGCCAGGGCCTCACCAATGCACGTCTTCATGTCCAGGGATGCCATGAAGCCGTCGAAGCAGAGGCAGCGGTACTCGCCAGGGATGTTGGTGCACTGCCCCCCGTCACAGATGTCGGGGTTATCCTCACACTCATCAATATCTGCAGAGAGGAGAGCAAGCCAAGGTGAACACAGTGAAAGGTGAGAGTGCTGGGGCAGCAGGAAATCCCAAATGGTGAGTGGCAGTGCAAAGCAAAATTGTCCCTCTGGGAAAATCCTTTCTCTGGAAGGGGCTCCCCTCATCCTGGAGCCAGCGGTGGGGGACACAGAGGCTCCTGGGACAGCCCCCAGGTGGCCACTGACCTGCACAGGATCTCTTGTCTGGCATCAGGGCGTAGCCTTCGCTGCAGCTGCACTCGTAGCTGCCCTCGGAGTTGGAGCAGTGGGTGTCACAGCCCCCGTTGGTGATGGTGCACTCATCGATGTCTGGGGACAACCACACAGGCCCTGAGCTGGGAGGGACCCACAGGGTCCAGCCCGACCCCTGGCCCTGCCCAGGCAGCAGTTTGGGTGGGAGGAGAGGACACAAATGAAAAGAAAACACCTCATTCCTTCTCCCCAGCCCCTGGCAGTGCCCTGTCACAGTGACAGTCCCTTGCCAGCAGCGCAGACCTGGCTGCCACTCATCCAGGACACTCCCCTTGGCTTGACCCTCTGAACACAACACCCAGGAGCCCGGGAGGGTTCTGGGCCCATGCCAAGGTCCTGGAAGGGCGGTTTGGAGGAGCACTCACCGACGCAGCCCTGCCTGTCGGGCGTGGCCTGGAAGCCCGAGTCGCAGGAGCACTGGTAGGTGCCGATGACGTTGACGCAGCGCCCGTTGCGACAGAGATTGTCACTGAGGGAGCACTCGTTGATGTCTGAGGGGACAAGAGCACTTGGAGCAGCCAGCCCTGCTCAGGCCATCGTGTGGCGCCCACCCCTGGGTGTCCCAACTGGATTTGTCCCGTTGGTCAAAGGGAGCAGCACAATGAACAACGTCAACGCAACAAAACGCTGGGAATGAGCTTGGTCCTGCCTCCTGCTGAGTTGGACCCACTTATCATGGAAGCACAGAAGGCTTTGGGTGGGAAGGGCCTTAAGGATCGTCCACGAGCAGGGACACGGGCAGGGACACCCTCCCCTAGCCCAGGCTGCTCCAAGCCCTTGGCCACTTCCAGGGATGGGACGTAGGGGATGGGAAGGAGATGCCCACAGCCCTGCAGGATTCCCTGTGGGATTTCCCCTCACCGATGCAGGTGTTGCCCTCGGCCGTCAGCTCGTGCCCAGGGGGGCAGATGCACTCGAAGCTGCCGTCGGTGTTCATGCAGATCCCGCCCCGGCACAGCAGCGGGTCCCGCTCGCACTCGTTGATGTCTGCACGGCAAAATGGCATTGGTGCCTTCCAGAGGCTTCCCCACTGGGGGAGCATCCCAGAACGGGGAATATCACCCAGTTATCAGGGCAGGGAGTGCAGGGTTTGGATCCCAAATCAGGGAATAACACCCAGTTATCAGGGCAGGGGAAGCTGGGCTTGGATTCAGCGGTCTCCGGGTCGGTGTCTGAACTTTGGGAGATCCCAGCTCATGCTTTGACCTCAGCAGAACCCAAGAGCCCCTCAGCGGCAGCAGAGAAAGGGACTGAGGTTGGATATATTTTTAAAAGCTCATTTTCCTCTCATGTTTATTTTCCTGACTCCTGCCTTGAAGTTAAGAGTGGGATATTTTCCCTGACTTGGATAAAACAGCGATGAGATTCTCAGGTAAAGAGGGCTGGGATACTCCTGAAAATGGAGTGACAGGTCCCTAGCAAGCACCCCCAGAGCAGTGGGAGCCTGTTCCTAGTGAATCCCAGGCTGCATTTTCACTGCTGGTGTTGTCCCCCTGCCCCAGGCTGGAAAGAATTCCTCCCTCAGGAGGCCGAAGCCAAATTCTTTTGCCAAACACAGGTGGGAAGAAGTTAATCCTTGGCCACAGGCAATGACAAAACGTCACCACCCCCTTTGGGGTGAGATGACTCAGCTCCCTGTCACCCAGAAAAAAAGGATAAAGTGGAACTGGACAAGTAGCAGTGAGCATTAAATTAAAAAAAAAAAATAGAACAAGGAAAAGAACAATGAAATTTATATCCTTCTATAAAGATTAGAAATCTGATTACTGCAAGAAAGCTTCAGGTCATGGGTGAGGACTGTGACATTCCCAGCATCCCAGAAATGGAGCAGGAGGAGGAGGATGATCAGTGGGAGCTGTGGGAACCCAAGCTACAAATTGCATGGAAAAGACAAAGCCCCTGCCAGGGGCAGTGATTTGTTTTAAAGAGCACAGAGAATAAAACATGAAAAATAAATAAATGGTGTTGAATCATGGCTTGAAGTGGTTTGAAAGTCCAAGCCAAAGCAGAATATTAAGAGCAGGTCAGTGAGACGAGTGAGTCTGGCTGGACAGAGGAGAGGAACATGGAATGCCAGGAATTAGAGGACAGCAAGAGTCTGGCTGAGCTGTTGGAGACAAACTGAGGTACTGAGGTCACTGATGGGATTTTTTTTAAGCTCCAAACAAGAATTATTCAATTGAAAACAGATGAGACTCTGACAGAATAAAAACAAGCCTTGGGCAGATGGGAGGAGCTGTAAGGAATTGTGTGAGGATGAAGGGAGGTTAAACGGGCAGGTGAAGGGAGCCCCTACAACTGAGAGCTGAGGGGGTGCAAGGGGTGTCCCAGAACTCCTCAGGGAGGGCTCGATCTGTGCCACGTTTGGGGAGCCGAGGCCCCGGACGTGCCCTGTGCCAGGAGGTGCCCGGGGGGCTCGGCCCCACTCACCCATGCAGTTCTTCATCATCATGAAGCCGCTCTCGTAGCCCTCGAAGCACTCGCACTCGAAGCTGCCCGGGGTGTTCACGCAGGAGCCGTGGCCACACAGGTCGGGGGAGATGCGGCACTCGTCGATGTCTGGGGACAAGGACAGGGCGTGGGGCAGGACAGGCCACCAGCACGGCCAGAGCCGGCGCTGGGCTGCACTCCAGGGACCAGCAGGCAAAGGAATTCCCCATCCTTGGAGGAGGAATTCCATCCTTGGAGGCATTCCAACACCCTTGGAGCAGTTCCTCTGCTCCCCGGGGCAGGGCTCACCCTTCACCCCACAGGAGCTTTATGGAATCATGTGGTCCCAGGATGGTTTGGGTTGAAGGGACCTTAAATTGCCCCCAGTGCCACGCCTGCCATGGGCAGGGACACCTTCCAGTGTCCCAGGCTGCTCCAAACCCCATCCAACCTGGCCTTGATGCTCCTGCTCGTGGTCCTGCCCTCAGCACCTCCCCAAACAAGCGCCAGGACTCCTCTGAGCAGCCCCAGCCTGCCAGGCCCCCCCGAAGGCAGCAAGAGCAGCCCGGAGGGGGTCCCTCACCTGTGCAGTTCCTCTCCTCAGCATCCAGAGCGAAGCCATTGCCGCAGATGCACCTGAAGCTGCCGATGGTGTTCCTGCAGGTGCCGTGGGTGCACAGCCCGGAGAACACCTTGCACTCGTTCACATCTGAGGGGCATCGGAGGGTTCCAGCCAGGGGGGGGTCTCCACGAAGCCCCTCGGGCAGCGCGGAGGGGCCCGGCCCAGCCCCGAGCACCCCTCACCTTTGTAGAAGGGCCGTCCCGAGAGCACGTCGCCGCGGTTGGCGAAGCCGGGCCCGCGGGGGCACAGCGCCTTGTAGTCGGCGGAGCCGGCGCGGGGACACTCCTCGCAGTCGGAGCCCCAGGCCGAGCCCACGGAGCAGCAGCACATGTCCATGCGGAACTTGCCGGGCAGCGGCTCCGTGCACTCGTCCTCGTCCCAGCGCATGTAGCACTGCTCCACCCGCACGTCTGGGGGGACACAGCGCGCGTCAGCACCCGGGGCAGCCTCCAAACACGGCCCACGAGCACGGGAAAGGCTTCATGGGGAGGGAGTGCATAGCATGGACTGCAGCACGGGCCCTCACAGAACCCCAGAATTCAGGTTGGGAAAGAGCTCTGAGATCACCGAGTCAGCCTGTGACCCAGCAGCTCCTCGTCGCCCAGCACCACAGCCAGGCTTTTCTTAAACGTGGTGCTGCAGGCGCAGGTGGCCCCTACAAAGGGCAGGAGCTTGGCACTGGGTGCCCAGGAGCTGTTCTAGAGCTGCTGGGCCACCTCTTTAACCCCCGTGGTTATTCGGTCACTCCTGAAGCCCAGCCAAGAAGGACAATGAGGCTGGGAACATGGAATTCTAGTTCAGCTGTGAGGTTTTGGGGGTCAATTCCCAAGAATTCCTGGTGGGCAGGGAGCAACTGGGAGGGCAGGATGTGGGTGGAGGAGGTGTCCTTACCCACGCAGGTCCTGGCAGTGCCATCCAGGGTCAGCCCTTCGGGGCACTCACAGCGGAAGGAGCCGGCCGAGTTGACGCAGCGCCCGTTGGGGCACACGCCCGGGAACACCTCGCACTCGTTGACATCTGTGGGCACAGAGGTGGGGCAAGGTGAGGGATGGCACGGGCACATGGCCAGGGTGGCCTCAAGGGGCTCCTGGAGGAGCTGGGAGGAACCCAGTGCTGCCCATCAGGCTCCAAGTGGCAACTTATCCATGAAAACTGGGCACAGACACACAGACAGACACACAGACAAAGGGCCAGAGGGTGGAGATCTCCCCCCAGGACTTGGAGAGCAACACGGAAACGAGGATGAGAAGCTTTCCACTCCTGCAGCGTTTACCTTCGCAGGTGACCCCCTTCATGCGGGCGTACCCCCGGGGACAGGCGGTGTCTGCAAGGGACAGGGATGTCAGCACAGAACCCTTCCAGCCTTCCCACAGAATCATGGATCCCACAGGACCATCCAGCCCAACTCCCCACCCCTCACAGCACCAACCCCACCCTGCCCCTGAGAGCGCTGGCAGTGCCTGCCCACCCTCTGGGGATTTCTGCCTGCTCCCCATCTC
>VWZN01020902.1:40658-84627 GCA_013396955.1 Regulus satrapa | reverse complement strand
CTGCCCACGGTGTTGGTGCAGTCGCCGCCGTCGCACACGCCGGGCACGGCCCCGCACTCGTCCACGTCTGCAGGGAGAGAACCCCGTGGGCAAAACCAGCCCCTGCCCGCCCCAGGGTGGCACCTGGGGGTCGGGGAGGGGCTGGGAGGGCCTTAAGTTGCGGATTTTGTGTTTTTCAGACTCGGCCTCGGTGCGGGACGCGGAGCTTCGTGAAGCGGCAGCGAGTTCTCCCAGCTCAGACAAACCAGTCCTGCCCCAGAAGCAGGGCTGGGGGTTCCAGCCTCAGCCCCAGAAACGTGCAAACAATGAAATGAGGAAAGCCTGGGGCTGGAATTGGACGATTAACCCAAAATGGAAATGGGCCAGAAAGTGGGGAACTCCTGACCCAGGCCCATCCTGGGTACAGCCCCAGACAGGGGGTCCTCCTCAAAGCCTTTTAACAAATTCCTGGTTCATTCCTTTCACCCTGTCCAGCCTCTGTTCCAGGTCAGCCTCCCACAGGGGTCAGTGGAGGCCACCAAAGGGCTCCAAATTTGGCCGGGAGGGACTCGTGGAGCCCCCACTTCTCCCCACAGCCCCTCCCAGGGGAAGTTCAGGCTGCACACCAGGAAGAAATTCTTCCTAGAGAGAGGAAGAATTCCTCACCTGGGCTTTGGAAAGGGCTGCCCGTTTGTTATCCCCGTCCCTGGGGTGTCTGAGGAAGGCCCAGGTGAGGCTCTCAGTGCCAAGGCGGTGCTGGCTCATGTCTTGGACCCTCCCAGCACAGGACATTCCAGGATTCCATTCTCTGACTATCCCAGTCGAATTCCTGCTTGGCTCCTTAGGACACTCAGATTGAGACTCTGGCCACCACCTGAGGGGTTCCCTGAGCCCCCTGGGGCTGCTCTGGCTCTTTGATGCTCCGAGTCCCTGCATAGAAAAGCCCCGAGAGCTCCCAGGGCACAGAGCAGAGCACAGACCTCCCCCAGCTGGGCCCCTGCAGCCAAAAAAGAGATTTTATCAGCCAGCTTGCCCTGCCATTCAACCCCAGCCCTGCGCCCTGGGCTGCCACTCACGGAGCTCTGGAAGGAAAGCTTTAGGAAGGCAGAGTTGTGCTACTGGGGGGGAAAAAAAAACAGTCCAAAACATTGTGTGGCACTGGAGAGGATCCGAGGCCTGGGGGATCGGAGCCCTCACTCAGCCCCAGGCAGCATCAGGGCGAATCCCATTCCTGTGGAAATCAGGAAATCCAAGAGGTTGGCTCAAACTGCAGCTCCTTTTTCCCCTCCCTTGAAAATCCCAGCGCCGAGGGGCAGGAAAGGAGCCCGTTCCTCCAGGACTCCACATCCTGTGCTCAGGGAACCTGAGCCCCGGGCTTTGTTGTCCTTTCAGTTCTTGCCCACCACATTTTCCTTCTCGGTTTTCCCTCTGGGAGTGTCCCGTGGTGGTTTGGAGCCGCTCAGGCAGAGCTGACCCAGTGGGACGGGTTCATTCCCCTCTCATTAACACCCAGCGCCGGGGAGGGAATCCTGCCAGCTCCAGCCTGGCTCCTGCCCGACTTTTCCAACCTTCTGTTCAGAATTAAAGCAGGATCCTGTGCTCTGCTGCTCAGACAATGGCAGGATTCAAGGCAAACGTTGATTTTGGAGCCGGGCTGGGATCAGAATTGGCCTCGTCCTCAAGGCTGGAAAAGGCAAAGCTGCAGAGCCTCTGGAAGAGCTGGAGCTGCAGAGCTCACCCCACTCCGAGCTGGGGGAACCCAACCTTCCCATGTGCTGAAAACCCCAGGATTTGATGGAGAAAACTCCCCCAGGGGACCCTCCGGGGACTCGCTGCTCTCCCCTGCCAGAATGGAAGCACAGAGCGGGGAATGGAACCTCCAAACCTCCCAAATCCAGGGCAGTGAGCTCTGGATGGAGCCTAGCAATGAGCTCCTCGCAGGGGTTTTGTGAGGAAATGGAAAGAAAGAGGTTATGGGGTTCTGTCCGTCTGTGGAAAACTCTGGAAGTTCCCTCTGGTGCAGGGGCATTGGGAAATTCAGGATTTTGTGCCCTGGTGACAAAAGCCCGGCCTGTGGGGACATGAGTGGACACATCTAAAGGGGTGAGGAAAAGAGGAGAGGTTTGGGATCCCAGGATTTGTTCCCTCTGGCAGAATATCCTAGAGAGGCCAAAAAGGGCAGGAGGTTGTTGCACGCAGCTTGCCTGGAGCCTTCCACTCCCTCTCCCGGTGTCTCTCCGTGGATTTTTTTGGGTCTCTTATCACCCTGGATGGATTTTGGATGCAGGACACATTCCTTTGGGAAGCATCCTGGATCAGGCACTGGCATTACCTCACTGATAGCACAGCTTGGCCTTTGTCCTGCAGCACAGGAAGGGCTGTTAAAAAGTGAAATTCTTGGCAGAGAAACCCTGGAATTATGGCAGGAAAAGCTTTGTCCAGCCGGCAATTCCCCCTGAACTCCACGCCACGGAATTGTTCCCTTCGGTGTCATTTTTCCGGTCGCTTCCAGGATAATTTAGAAATGCCACAGCTCCCCCCTCTTCCCTGTGATTTATGGATCCAGGTCTCTGGAGCAGCAGGATGTGTCCGAGTTCAGCTTTGATGTTCCCTCTCTCCACTTTGCACCAGGAATTTTCTTGTGTCCTCAACGATTTTCCTCCCGCGGCGTGAAGAGCTCAGCTGGATCCAAACCTGCCCTTCTCCCCAGGCTCTCATTCCCTCAAAACCTCAACAGATTTTTCGCCTTTTTTCCGCCATAATCCAGGCGTGGGATCGGTCAATGCAGCCCTACCCTGGCAATCCCTGCCCTCTTTGCTCATCTTTCTGCACAACATCAGCACCATTCCCGCTGCTCCCCAAGCCGCCCTCGCCTCCAGCGGATTTTTGGGAGCAGCCCGACCCCTGCCCTCCCTAAATCCAGTGCTCCCTGCTTCCCAGAGTGCTCAGATCCCTCGGAAAGGAGCAGTGCCAGAAATCCTCCTCATCCCCGGAGCTCCTGGGAAGACAATGGACAATGGGAGAGCAGGAGCCACATCAAGTATCCCATCCACCAGGGATGGAGCAACGCCGCACTTGGAGCGGGCTCAGCCACAAATCCGGGCTGGAAAAAGATTCCTCTTCCTGCTGGAGCTGCGAATCCATCCTGGGAATGCCCAGCTGCAGTTCGGGGCCTCCGTTATCAGCCTGGAACATCTCTGCGCTGGAAAAGCGTCTTTATCCTCCGGAATTCCAGGGTTGGAGATAAGGTTTGGTTAGGAGATAAGGAAGGCACTGCTGTATCTCTGCTCGGGGAGATTATGGCACCAACCCGGTGATAATGAGGGGACATGGCTAATCAGCCAGCTGGGCTCTGGCCCGAGGCTCCAGCCCCATCCCAGCTGCTGACAGGAATCCCCCAGCACAAACACGAGCTCTGGGGAGCAGCTCCCAAGAGGTTCAGCCGAGGTTTGACATTCCCTGGACGCCAGGCTCGGGTGGGGAGTCTGAACATGAGAGGGGAGCCGAGAATTCCCTCCTTTTTCCCAGCTGTAAAATTAACCTGAAACTCAACAAGGGAACTCCTGGAGCACACCTGGATAATAAATCCATCCTCCGGTTGCTGCTCTGCTCAAACCCCTGGGCTCGATGAGGAGAGCTCTTGCACCAAGGCAGAGATTTTGGCTGTTTCAGCAGGAATGTGAAGCTCGGGAATCCAGCTGCACCAAATTCCTGGTGGATCAAAGGGTGCAGGAAACTCGGAGATTTTCCAGGAATCCAGGGCCCAAATCTCCTTGTGTCCATAAAGTGGGAGAGGAACCCTCTCGATTCCCCCATCCACACCATTTCAGGGAATCCCAGAGGTGATTCCACTTTCCTGGGATCCTCCTCAAACCCCGTCCCTTTGGAGCATCCCTCCTGTCCTGCTGCTGATGCCAGGGATGGAGCAGCCCTGGCAGTGCTGGAATTGCCCCTTTTCGTGGGCAGGACAGGGAAGGGGAGCTGCCTGTGGCCACGTGGGGCTGCTGGCGCTGGGGGAAGTGGGAGGCCCCTCACATCTGGAGGACAGATCCAGACAATGGATTTGGTTTAATCTGGGGATGGAGGAGATTCCAGCTCAACTGGTTTCAGATGTGCTCCGCTCCCCAGCCGGCGTGGGAGAGGCAGGAGCAGCTCTCTGCTGCCCCTGCTCCCACCTTGGCCAGGCAAATTCCTGGGATATCTTTGGATTCGGGGGCTTCACCTGACACACACAGAGGGCTGGTTTGGGTTCTCCTGCTTTCGGTCCTGGGATGTCGGAGCGCTGCAGGAATGCTGTCAGGACTTTAGAGAAAGTCTCTTGGCCTCCTGCCCAGGAAGATGCTCAGACACAGATGTTTCCTGGGGATGAAGGAATGTCCATCCCCCAGCAGGGATTGACCTCTGGAGCTCCTGGCTCTCTTTGGGAAAGACTTCCTGAGGGGCTGAACCCAGGGCACAGAATCCTGGAATGGTCTGGGTTGGAAGGACCTTGATCATCTCATCTCCCCCTATCCCAGTTCCAGTGGCTCCCAGAGACAGGCAGAGTCCTCCCTGAGCTCCCACAACCAGCCTGGTGTCCCATTTCATGGTGATTAAACCCTCACAGCCCTAATGAAGGAATTAAAAGCTGTTGAGTTTTCAAGATCAGACTCAGAACCTGGCAGAGCTCTGGAGGCAGCCCTGAGCTGAGCCTGGCTAAAGCCTTCCAGAGGCCCCTCCTGCCATCAGTCTGTGTTCCCATTAAAATATCCTTTAAAAAACCTCCTGTGAACAAACCAAACCCTTTCCTTCTGGTTTGAGAGAAAATCAGGAGATCTATTCCTCATTTCCTGGCCCTGGGAAGCAGATCAAAAACCCCCTTGGCAGGGCGGGCTGGGAAGTGGGACCCAGCCTGGAACGGGAGCTCTGTCCCATCTCTACCTTGGCAAAACCCAGGATTTAAAAGCTCCTGGGACACTGGAAACGGAGCAGGCTAGCAAATCCAGGCGTGGGGCCTCCCTTACCTTCACACCTGTGGCTGGTCTCGCTCTGCTTGTGCCCTGCAGGGCACTTGCACTCGTAGGATCCCACGGTGTTGATGCAATTCCCGCCCTGGCAGAGGCCAGGGATGGCCTGGCACTCGTCCACATCTGCAGGAGGAGGAGCAGGGGGTGAGGGACCAGCAGCCATGGGCCCCTGGGTGTGCTGGATCACCCCTCAGACTGCCCAGGGGGAAGGGACAGGAGGGAAATCCTGGCTCAAAGCTGTGGGAACGCTTTCCAGAGGATGTGCTCGTGCCGTGGTTCCTGAGCCAGGACACCCCTGGGATGGAGGAGCCCGAGAGCCCAGCATGGCCAAACCTCTGGGACAAAATGGTGCTGGAAGGCCCCAGGGGACACCCCAGGTCCGTGGAGATGCTCCGTGACACATGGGGGGATTTGGCAAAGTTCCCCAGACAGTTCTGGGCTCTGGGGCTCTGCACTGGGGTTTTCCTCTCTGCAGTCTCTGTTTTGGGATTCTGCTCTCTATTCCAGGGATGGTTCAGACTCCTATTCCAGACTCTGCTCTCTCCCCTCTCTATTTTGAGGCTGTTTCAGGCTCCTGTTCTGGGCTCTACTCTCAGCACTCCCTGTTTTAGCGTTCTATCTCAGGCTCCTATTCTAGACCCCGCTCTCCCTCCCGGGGCAGGTTCAGGCTCCTGCTCCAGACCCTGCTCTTGATGTTCTCTATTCCAGGGCTGGTTCAGGCTCCTGTTCCAAACTCTGCTCTCCCCACTCTCTGTTTCAGGCTCCTGTTCCAGACCCCGCTCTCCCCTGGCCTCCCCCAGCCCCCTGCCCCCTGTGCTGACCCTGGCAGGCTCCGGTGCGGATGTTGGGGATGAAGCCTCGGCGGCAGGGGTGGGGCTGGGCCGGGCACATCTCGCAGGGGTGGCCCCAGGCGCGGCCGATGGTGGCACAGCACATGGTCTTGGTGCACACGATGCCGCTCAGCTGGCCCTGGCACATCTGGTTGTTCACTTGGCTGAAGCAGGGCCCGGTGCGGTAATCTGGGGAGGAAAGGGATGGAGACACGGCTTAGATCCTGCTGGAAATCCCCCCAAAAATCGGGGATTTCTGCCCCGCTCGGTGCGAGGCCCGGGGGGAAAATCTGCGACGGTGACGGCCCGGGGTTGGAGGGGGTGGTGGCCCCGAAAGGAACTGAAAATCAAAAGTCAGGCAAAGAGGAGATTCCAGGGCTCCAATTCCACCTGCTCTGGGAATTTCAGGGATGAGAAAAGTGACTGAGTTTCACTTCAGTTACAAAGATCCTTCCCTGGAAGTGTCCAAGGCCAGGCTGGACGGAGCTTGGAGCACCTGGGAAAGGTGCCCATAGCAGGTGGTGGAATTCCATTATTTTTATGTTCACTTCCATCCCAAACCAGTCTGGGGTTCTGGGATTCTGTCTCATGATTAATTTCTTCACTTTAACTCCCAAACATCTCCTGGCAATTTCAACTTTAAACCCCAGACACAGCAGGAACAACCAGCAGGTTTCCCATTCCCAATTAGGATACTCCCATCCCTTAAACCCCAAGGATTTAAACCCAATTTTTGCAGGGTTTTGCCCTCAGGAATGTGGGTTTGCCACTGCCTGGGCTCCCGTGACCCCTGATGAGGGATATTGGCACAGCAGGAATCCAGCAGGAAGCAAAATCCTTCCGTGGGATTTTTCCTTCAGCTGGGCAGAGGTGGTGGCACAGAAATGTTTGATCTGTGGCTGGGAAAAAAGAAACAAAAACAACCCTGGAGCCCAGAAAATTCCCCACAAAGTGTCTGAGCAGTCAGGTGTTGGTCAGGCAGCCAGAGCCCGGCTGAGATGGGCTCAGGGAATTTCCAGGCTGGAATTAGGCAGTAATTAGGAACTGCCCTGACCCCAATTCCCCGCTCCCGGATTAACCCCCAGATGTCCCTGCAGGGAAAGGTTTGGGTTTGATGTGTGAAGCAACAAAATTCTTGTGTGGAGGGGGCTGAGAGCCCCAGGTAACCGTGTCTCGAAATCCAAGGAAAAAACACCCAGGAAATCCTCCTGTCTGGGAAAGAATCAATCAGGAGAGAATTCATAATTTCCAGCTTAATTAATCCCTCTGATTTGTGTTCTGGAGCAGCTCGTACTTGAAAACTAAAGCTGAGAAAATTGGGCTGTGGATGTCACTGGGAGGAGAAGGATTCGAGAGGGGAAAAAAGGAATGGTTGGGAAGCTATAGCAGTGTGAAGGTGATGGCACCTCCCAAAAAAAGCCTTTTTTTGGGAATCCAACCAGAAACATGAACCATGGGGAATTACCAAATAATGATCCTTTTTTTTTTTTTTGACCCAAATTTTACAAGTTCCCAGACCAGCAGCTGATGTCACTGCGGGGCGGACCCCAAAAAACTCAGATTAATAAATAAAAAACCCCAAATTGATGCTCTGAGCAGAGAGAAAAGTGGCTAAACCTGCACCTCCCACCTCATCTCCTACCTCATCTCCCCCAGGCGCTGCAGGAATTCCTGGGGAGGGATAATGAATGCGGGATTGTGAGGAAAACACCCCCTTTTAAGCCCATAATTGCCCAAAATAACTTTTCCTACACAGATGACTCCTCTGGAGGGAAGGAAGCCAAGGAAATCGCAGTCTGGAGAGCCCTGGCTGCCTCCCAGCCCCAGCTGGTGCTAATTTTAATGGGCAAATGATTAAATTTTTAATGAGGCACCAATGAAGTTTTATGAAGGAAACAGGGACGCTGAGGAGATGTCTGAAGCCTTTCCCAGTCCCTGCAGGGGATCCGTGTTCCAGGAATCCTGCTCAGGTAGCTCTGCTCCACGAGCTGGCTTTTTCCTTGGAAAAGCCAAGCTGGGATTGCTGCTCCCTGGGCCTGACCAAAGCAGAGCAGGGACACAGGTGGGGCAGCTGCACCTCTGCAGCTCCAGGCAAGGCTCCCATCAGGGGAAATCCCGACTATGGGGGGTTTAGGGAGCCCCTCTGAATCCCTGACCATTCCAGAGGCAATTCCCATCAAAGGGCTGCAAGAAATCCTGGAGCAAGGGGGGATTCTGGGGGGAGGGCTTGGTCAGGAACTTCTGAAAATATTCACAAGGAAAAAGTTTCCTCCCTTCCTGCAATGTCCAAGGAGCCAGGAGGGTGTCCCGAGTCAATTCCAGTGGGAATTCGGATCCCTGGAGATGGAAAAGTGGGATAATTCCAGGATTTTCTACGTTATCCAAAGGACAATCCCAGCCACACAAATCCATCGTGGATCCAGAGTCCAGCACAAGGGAAGGGGAAGGGAATGAGGAGCTTTTCTCTCCTCCCGCCCTCTGGAATTCCTTCCCAAGACAGGCCAGGGGCTGAATTCCTCCTCTCCAAAACAAACAAACAGAGCTGAGGAAGAGGAGCCCCTTCCTTTGCCAAAAGCCCAATCCCCTCTCACAATGAACAATGGAGGCTTTTCCTTAAAACCTGCACAAAAAAACCTGTGAGAACATCCCCAGGGAATTCCAGCCCACGCTGGGATGGGGCCACAAATCCTGGGATTGGGCAGGAGAGCAGGGCTGGGCTGGATGAGAGCAGAAATGGGGGAGAGGGATTGGGGGAGATGGGAATTGGGATTGGGGGAGACAGGAGTTGGGATTGGGGGAGACAGGGACCACAGGGGAGAAAGGTTCCAATCAGATGCTCAGTGGAGCAATGGATGCTCTGCTCACAGAGACTTTGGAATCCTGGAATGCTCAGGGTTGGAAGAGACCTTAAAACTCATCTTGTTCCTGTCCCACTGTCCCAGGGGGCTCCAGTCTGGCCCTGGGCACTCCCAGCTGCTCTGGGAATTCCACCCCAGAGAACAATTCCTCTCCAGGATCCCACCCAACCCACGGGAAGGCATTCCCTGTGTCCTGTCCCTTGTAGACACTCAGGACCAGCATCCCAGAGCCACCAACCCCAGGGGAAGGATTGTTCCTGTTGTTCTCCAGGTGTTCTCCACCCTGGATCAATTGTTCCTGTTGTTCTCCAGCCCCAGAGCTCTCTCAGCCCCTCGGGCTCAGGCAGGGTCTCCCTGAGGGGCTCCTTTCTCATGGAATACTTTCTCCAGCTCGTCATTTCCTTACTTCACCCAAACACAGCCGCATTCCTCGAATTTAACTGTTTGGGCTTTTGCAGAAAAGAAAAAGCTGGCGGGGGCACTTTCTAAGGCCAGACATTCCAAGAGCTGGAAAAACACATCCTAAGGAAATTGTAAAGGGAGGACTTTTTCTGAGCTTTCCTGTCCTATTTTTACAGTTTCCTGATGAAGCCCATGAGAGTTTCAAGGGGGCACAAAGAACACGGGGAAACACGGAGCTGATGGTTCCAGAGTGGGGGGAATGGCTGGAAGTGTCGGAGCAGGGGTTGGGAACTCCTGGAAGAGCCCTCAGGGTCAGGACTTGTCCTGGTTGGTCAGTGGAGGGGCTGGGGTGGCACTTCCAGAGCTCCAGAATCTTCCTGAGCACCCAGGTGGAAAGCTGGCACTGCCCAGAGCTCCTGGATCCCAGGGAAAGCTCCACAGAGCAGATTTTTTGGCTGGAGAAACAACCCCAAATTGAAATCCTCATCCCTGGAGCACAGGAGGAGCTCCAAACATCACCTGAGTCCAACCCAGCCGCTCTGTCTGGGTCATTTTTTCCGACTCGAGGGAGGGTGAAATCAGAGCCATGACATCAAAATCCTCCATTCTGCTCTAAAGCCACGAGCAGCCCTTGGCCTCTGGCCTCAGCTTTCCTGGGCTGCAGCTTTTCCTCCCACACTGATGTCATGGGAGCTCAGGTTCCACAAAATATCCCCGAAGATGTCAGGGAGAGGGAGGAAATGATGCTGGAATTCGGAGTGCCTCGCCGCGAGGGCATTTCCCTCTGGAGGGGGGAATTTCCTGGATGAGGTGTGAGGGGGGTTCAGTACAAAGCAGCCTCTTACTGGAGCTGCTCTCAGCACTCAGAAATTCACTTGATTCCAATTTAAAATTCAAATTACTTCTTGTGGCGGCGGTGGCAAAGTAAATTCAAGTGAAGCCCTTAAATAAATCTGGAGCTGGGTGGATTTTGGTCTTTTTTGTCAGGGATGGGGCTGACAGAATCCCGGGGCTCAGGGGGTCACCCAGGCCGGCCCAGGCTCACCTGGAGGGGGTGACACAGGAACCAGCTGGGTTTGGAGTCTCCAGACAGGGAGAATCCCCAGCTTCCCTGTTCCAGGGCTCTGCCACCCCCAGGGAAAGGTTTTCCCTCGTGCTGAGGTGGAATTTCTTGTGTTTTGTTTGTGTTTATGCTCCTCACCCATCGCTGCCACTACCAATGTACAGAATTCCAGGCCTGGCAGAGCCCAGGATGTTCCCTGGCTCTGGGATGAGATTTGTCCTTTCTCCCTGTGAGGAAAACGCTTCAGGCTCTGCTTGCAATTAATCCTGCTCTAGGAAAACCCTCAGGAAGGAGGACTGGAGCTGAGCTGAGAGCTGCAGAAGGTGCAGCTCCCAAGGATCCCAGTGGACCCCCCAGACACCCCTGGAGCAGCAGGACCCAGATCCTCAGGGCCTCCTCCTGTCCCCAGCCCCGGGGACGGGATTTTCCCTCGGGAGGGTGAAGCTGCTCCTGCCTCCCAGATTTTCCCTGCAGGGTCAGCCCCAGGCACTCACCTGGCTGCAAACCCCCAGGACCCCCTTCCCGCCGGGCTCTGTTTGCCTTGGCAGGGAGGAGCTGTGTGGACACAGCTGCAGGATTTGTTTTGTCTCTCACACAAGTCTGGCTCAGCCAAATCTCTGCAGGCTTTGTGAAAATGCTCCTTTATGTAAAGAATTTTATACAAACGGCCCCAAAGTCTGCCCCTGCTCAGCCCCCTGCCTCTTCCCTTCTCCCGGCGCCGCTTGGGCTTTGCAGCCCTCTCCAGAAGTTTCTTGCAGGAATTTCCAGCTCTCTGCTCGCACACAGCCAATGTCTGGCTGGATTTGGGAATCTCAGCACTCCAGGCCCCCGGCAGGGAGGAAAAGTGAGGAGCTCACCAGGCTCTGGAGCTGGGGTTTAGGGGTTTGGGGGAGAAACCTCCCAGGGCAGAGCCTTCCAGAGAGAAATCCTCACAATTTTCCATAACTAAAGGTGTTGGGGAAAGGAGAGGAGAGGGTTTTAAGAATCTGTAACTGCTACAGAACAGAATTGTCCAGAAAACTGATGATGTCCCATCCCTGGGAGCGTCCAAGGCCAGGCTGGAGCAGCCTGGGATAGTGGAAGGTGCTCCTGGAGCGTTTTAATCTCCCTTCCAACCCAAAGCACTCCACAATTCCCTGGTTCTATAAAGAAGGAGCCCAGAGCAAGGCAAGGTTACTCCAGTAGAGGCTTTTCCTTCCCTGCAGCCAATAAATGTGAGGCTCAAACTTCAGCAGAGGCCTTGAATGGGGCTCACCTGCAGCCTGAGATTTGGGAGATGCTTTTGGAGCCCCAGGAATGTTGCACAGCCCTGTGGAATTGGGTGGATTCCTGTTGCCTGCTGTTCCTGCCTCATCTCTACAGCACATGGAAAAATCCCAGGAAAGGCAAGAGCAGCCCAGTCCTGGGGAATGGAGTGACACAGAACGATCCCAGTCCTGGGAGAGCAAGAGGCTGGAAAATCAGGGCACTTCCAGGTGCTTTGATCTCAGATCTGGGAGCTCAAACATTGGCTCTGTGTTTCGGTTTCATTTCGGGTACGGGCCACTCCGAGCCTTGCCAAAAACCCTATCAGAGCTGGGAGCATCCATCTGAGCCAGCAGGAAAGGGAGCGATTCCCTGGCTCGGCCAAAGCTCACTCGTGCCCTCAGAGCCCAAATCTGCTCCTGCACAAACCCAGCAAAGCCACCCCGAGCCACATCCAGGGAATGCTCATCCCACAGCCAGGAACGCCACGGAGCGCTTGGGGCACAGCAGGAATTCAGCAAAATTCAGCAAAAAAACTTCCCAAACGTCCAGACC
This sequence comes from Regulus satrapa, assembly GCA_013396955.1. Classification (NCBI taxonomy): domain Eukaryota; kingdom Metazoa; phylum Chordata; class Aves; order Passeriformes; family Regulidae; genus Regulus; species Regulus satrapa. The sequence goes on along the minus strand of VWZN01020902.1, from coordinate 72,689 downwards.
TGAATGCAGAGAGTGAAAAGCGCAGGGCCCTGGTGCTGTGCCCTGGGATGGCAGGGAATGGGAATGCACTCCTTACCTCGCTCGCACTGGGGCCCGGTGAAGCCGTAGACGCACGCGCAGCGGTTGGGCCCGATGCACCTGCCGCCGTTCTGGCAGCCGTTCTCACACACAGCTGCGAGGGAAAACAGAGAATTCCATCACTCCTGCTCCGAGGGGAACCCCTCGGTGATGCTGGCAGAGCTTGGGGTGGCACCTCGGCGGTGGCTGAGTATCAGAGTTTGGAATATCGGCTCCGTGTTCTCCCGCCCAGGGCCTTCACACAGCGAACGCGGAGGAATCTGAGGGTTTTACTCTTTTTCCTTGGAAAAAAATTCCCTGTTCCTGCCTGAGCTACTTTCTGCAAAGGCCAGAAACTCCTGTTGCACTGGGGAAGATTTCCTGCCCTCTGGAATCTCAGTTCCCTCGGGTCAGTGCTGAGATTGGAGCGGCACGGTCGGGATGAGGGGAAATGTGTGAGGATCCACAGCAGCGGGAATGGGAGAAGGGGAGGATGGTCAGGATTTAATCCCACGTGCCCAGAGCGAGGAACTGAGGCCTGAGCAGCACTTGGGTGTTCCCTGACCTAAAATAGTCCCTGGTTTAGAATATTCCTGACTTCAGATATTCCTGACCCAAACGTAGCCCTGCTAGCCTGGGCTGCAGCCCCGCACGCCGGGCTGGAGCCAGAGAAACTTTCCTGGTTGGAATCACGGAGGAACGGAGCCTCCAGAGCGGGAAGGGACCCCGGGAGCCCGGCCTGCCCTGACCCCGCTGCGTGCCCGGCTCCGGCTGTGACGCCGGGCTGCCTTCCCGGGGCCGAGCCTGCCGGGATGTGCTGCCAGGGCTGGGAGCAGCACGCAGGGAGCGAGGGCTGCACGTCCCAGCCCAGCCCCGGCTGCTGAGCCTGACAGTTTTCCCAAGGTTTTGCTGCTCAGGGTGAAATTTTCCATCTGGAGCCTCTGCCTCCGGCTGGACTCTTGGGGGGAGTTTCAGCAGCGAGGGATCAGCGGGGGAGTTTGGGGGATTTTGTCTTTAAAAATCCTCATTGGCTTCAACGGGAGTGATTCCCAGGTGGATGCTGGGATTTGGGAAGTTCTAATTGATCTAATTGGTAAGAGATCCTTTCAAAGATATTGTGCTTATTCGCTTACCCAAGACTTCTTAAAATGTATTACATGGTAGAATATCTATAAATATGAATATATCTCATTTATAATTGATATAATGATATGTCCATATAATAATATTAATTTACTAAATAGAATTGTGTCATTATAATATAATAAGGGATTATATAATTGTGGAGATGTATAATTGTATATATAATACATAGGTACATATATATATTGTGCATATGTTATCTCATATACAATATTATTTCATATATAGTAATATATGAGATATATTATGAATATACTGCACATTCCATTCTGTATTATGAATATATTACATATTGGAATATATAACATATCTATATATTCGATATTATCTATATGTTATATATAGACAATATAGTATATACAGTGCCATCTATATATATTTTCTATATATTATAATCGATTGAAAAATCAATATTATATTAATATATTACACATTATAATGGGAAATAAATGAATCCATTAATTATATCTAATAATATCTGTATTTTGATACAGGGCTGTGCCTGTGCTGGTCATGAGAGAGGGCTGAGATTCCGAGGGAAGGAGAACACGGTGCTGATGTTGGAGTGTCCTTCCCATCCCAGTTCCCATTCCCATTCCCATCCCCGTTCCCGTTCCCATCCCCGTTCCCATTCCCATTCCCATCCCCGTTCCCGTTCCCATCCCCGTTCCCATTCCCATTCCCATCCCCGTTCCCGTTCCCATCCCCGTTCCCATCTCCGTTCCCGTTCCCATCTCCATTCCCGTTCCCCACTCACGCTGCCCGCAGTAGGTGCCCACGAATCCCTTCTGGCACAGGCAGGGCCAGTTCCCATTCCCATCCCCGTTCCCGTTCCCATCCCCGTTCCCATCTCCGTTCCCGTTCCCATCTCCATTCCCGTTCCCCACTCACGCTGCCCGCAGTAGGTGCCCACGAATCCCTTCTGGCACAGGCAGGACTCCTCGGAGCAGCTGCCCCCGTTCATGCACCGCACGCTGCAGCTCTGCACTGGGGACAGCGACAGGGACAGGGACGGGAATGACTCCTGCAGCCTTGGGAAGGAGCCATTCCAGCACCCCCGGGGGAAGAACCTTTCCCTGGGACCCCTCCCGAGCCTGGCTCCACACACACCAAAGGTCCGTCCTTTCCCTTCCTTAGGGAATGAACCCCAATCAAACCTTTCCAGCTTTGTCCTTCCTGCACAATTCCCGATCGTTCCCTGTCTTTGACAACCCTGTCATCATTTTTCTTTCAGGATTTTATGCTTTTCCAATATTTTCCCAATATTTTTATCATCGTTTTCCATTATTGCTCCATTTCCAACCCTTTTCACACTTCGGGCTGTCAGATCTTCCAAATTCCTCCCTATCAGAGCCTTCTGAGGAGTTTGAGGGGATGGAATTTCCTTGGTGGAGGAGAGCTATCAACTTTAAGATAATTCCCCTCCTTTTGCAAACACAATGTGGCCTCCCTGGCAAGATCCAGTTACTGGGAGAGGGTTTTCTTAAGGAATTTGGAAAGAAAAGCACGAATTCTCCATTCTTCCATGTGAGAGCTCAGCTTTCCCACTGGATTATGACCCACTGGATGTGACTGAGGCACTGCAGGAAAACAATAGCAATAAATAAATGGGGAAGTTTTCTCCTGCTGTGGACAACCAAGTGTTGGCTTTAACTCTTTCCTCACTCCATATTTAGGGGATTTGGGATTAAAGCAGCCTGGAGAGGGAGGTTTGGGGCTCAACAGTGAGTTACAAACACAGCTTTCCCTCCAGAATGCCTGGAACAACACATTCCTCCTCTGGAAGATGTGACCACTCCAACTGCAAGGGCCCGAGGCTGGAGCAGAGGATGTGAAAAGTGGATTTCACACAAAACCCCACGGAGAGCTGGCTCTGGCTGCCAGGGGGAGGAAGGGCCGGGATCTGGCAGCTCCAGGGGCTGGATCTGTGGGATGGAGGCTCAGCTGTGGCTCCTCCAACACCAATTCCAGGCTGGGAAGAGCTGGGGCCACTCCAGGAGCTGCAGGAGTGGCTAGGGGGGGGGNAGCAGGGAGGGCTGGGCTGGGAAGTCTCAGTGCTCCAAGTGCTCGGCACAAGGGCTGGACAGGGGATCCCTCCGAGGTCTCTTCATCTTCCAGGGATCAGCCCCAATTTATGGGAGTTTAATCATTCAGGAAGGGGAGCTCGAGGCTTCAAAGCCTAGCCTGGATCACCAGGCACCAGCAGAGGCCAAAGTTGTAGGAAAAGGAGAAATGACAGGAAAAGGAGGATGGTGGCTCTTCCTCGTTAACTTTTCCCAGGATTGGATTGGACTGGATTAGTCTTACAAATGCTTGGAAGGGATCAGGGGCTGTGCCAGGGATCAGCTGTGGGGTTTTTGTCTCTACTCACTCCCTACTCCACCTGAAGTGCCCCTTCAGAGGATCCTAAAACCCCTTTACTCCCTGGAGCAGGAAGCCAAGCAGGAAACACCACTCACTGTTATTCCAGAGGAGGCACAGTGGCTTTTCTTGCCTCTGGAATGCACAATTTTTCTGCTTTTCCACAGAAATCCAGCCCCCAAGAGTGAATTCCAGCTCAGAGGAGCCCCCTCAGTGCCAAGGATGGATGCTCAGCCCTCGGCATTCCTGGGATTCCTCCCTGATTGCTCCCACATGGACCCTGAGCCACTTGGGAATCCAATCCAGGTCCCGGGAATTTCCTTCTCCCAGACACCCTTGACTGTGCCTTGGAGGGGTCACTTTATCACAGAGGCTCCTCTGCAGCTGGGCACCGATGGCAAATTAATCCTTGGGATGTCTCTCTCCATCCGAGACCCCAAAAAACTCCCAAATCCCGTTTATTTCTGCAGGGAAAGCGCCCCCAAACACAGAATACGCTCTGAAACGTGGAATATTTTGTGAGCTCTGCCCAGCTCAGGGCAGAGCTGCAGGGATTCCATTCCTCTCCCTCTTGGGAAGGCCTGGGAGCAGCAGGAGAAGTCCCTCACCTCCAGGCGAGCCGCAGTTGGGGGAGAGCTGTCCATTGGAGCAGGTGCACATGTTGGGCCGGGAGCAGAAGCCATCCCCGCAGGAATTCCTGCAGATCGCTGCGGGCACAGGAGGACACTGGAGTTACCCCGCAGGAATTCCCAGCCCCGGCTCTGCCCCTGCGTTCACCCCTGGCAAGAGGAATCACCCAGGGAGGGGCTGGGGCGCTTCTGTGGGCAGAGCAGGAGTGGGAAGGAGCTGAAATCCCACCCATCCATGGGCAGGGACACCTTTATCCTACAGAAAGGCAGGACTGCAGCCTGTCCATGGATTCTCCAGCTCAGACAGGAAGGAAAACTCCCAAGTCAGGTGAGATTTATCTCAATCATCCTCCCGTGGCCCCTTAAAGGTGCAAATTCCCTCTGGGAGACACCTGTGCAATGTCACCATCAATTAAGGGAATTATTCCATGGGAACAAGCCTTTCCCTGGGACCTCAGGAGCAAAACTCCCTCAGGAGCCTCCTGTCCCAAAGCAGGCACTGCCAAGGGACATGGTGACACTTGGGGAGAGGATTCCAGGCTGAATTCCATAGCTGGGAGCACCCAGGTCGGATGGGGATTAGCAGAGCTGGGAATTCCCTGCTCCTGCCCCATCCTGAGCTCTGCAAAATCCCTTCCCAGGGGCTGGCAGCTCCCTGGGAGCAGGGACAGGACCAGCTGGGCACAGGGATGAGGGGATACTCACGGACAATGCACTGGTTCCCTCCAGGCAGAGTTTTCCAGCCAGGACAGCAGTAGGAATGGAACCTCGAGCCGCAGACATTTGGGCTGAAAATCAAACACAAGTTGGGTTTTTTTTCCCCTCTGTTTCAGTGCCTTTGGATGAATTCAGGCTCTGCAGGAGAGCAGGGAAGAGCTCCCTGTGGGACATTTCCCTCCAAGCTCTGTTCCCCCCGTTCAGAATTTTGGGAGGTTTTGGTCAAAACTGGTGGAGGAAGAGGAAAGTGGCATCAATCCCACGGGCTGAGAGAGAAGGGAGTTAATGGAATGGATAAATTAAAGTCTTTTAAATTAGGGAGCAGACACCACCTGTTTCCAAAAGGGATTCATCCAAGGATTTCACGTGGGGATCCTGGGAGATGGAGGGTGAAACTCAAAGATGCCAATTGTTCCTCCCAAAGTGAACCTTGCTGAGCATCTGCTAAAAATTAGCAGAGTTTCAAAATAAACCATGGGGAGAATCCACTCTGAGCAGGCTGGGATTAATGATGTCCCAGGAATGACCCAGAGGGAGAAGGGAATGAGATTCCAAAGCCGTAACTGCAGAAGGACAATGCTGGTTTGTAAGGGGGGGAAAAAAAAATCATCTTCGGCAAATTTGGGATAAAATTGCTTTTAGAGTTATCAGCAGTTTGCTCAGTGCTGGGAGACTTGAGCTGGGATCCCTCATTTCCATCAGAAAGAAGGTCAGGAAAAAAGGGGTGTTTTAAAATCATGGAATTCCAGAATGGTTTGGGATGGATGGACATTAAAACTCATGGAATTCCAGCCCTGCCAGGGACAGGGACCCCCTCCCCTGTCCCAGGCTGCTCCAAGCCCTGTCCAGCCTGGCCTTGGACACTGCCAGGGATGAGGACATAATTGCAAAAATTTAGAAATAAAGTTAAAATGAAATTTTAAAATCCAGAGGGTTTTTTCTCCTCCTCTCAGCTCTGCCTCCTTGGGGCTCTTCCCGGAGCTGGCGCAGTCCTGGATCGTCCCTTCTCACCTTCTGTGCCGCTGAAAGGGCTCATTAGCTAATGAGAATTATGCAAATGAGGTGAATGCGACCCAGAGAGGGCTGCTAAGGAAGGACAGAGGGAAAACAAACGCTCGGCATCGCCTTTGGGAAAGAGGGAGGGAGCAGCGGGAATTTCACTGGGGGGCAGCGAGGGCTGCCCCTGGCACTGGGTGGGGAAAGGAGAAAGAACCCTGGAACAAGGCTGGGAGTGGAGAAAACTGATGGAACAGGGCTGGGAATGGGGGAGAAAACTGATGGAACAGGGCTGGGAGTGGAGGAGAAAACTGATGGAACAGGGCTGGGAGTGGGGGAGAAAACTGATGGAACAGGGCTGGGAGTGGAGGAGAAAACTGATGGAACAGGGCTGGGAATGGAGGAGAAAACCCAGAGCAGGCCTGGGATGGGGAATGAGAGATGGGAATGAGAGATGGGAATGAGAGATGGGAATGAGAGATGGGAATGAGGGATGGGGAATGAGGGACGGGAATGAGGGATGGGGAACCTTGGCAGGAGCAGGACACCACAGCAGGACACGGCCCCTGCCCGGGCCAGGACAGGGAAGGGCTCCAGGAGCTCCGGGAGGGGCTGGAGAGGGAGGAAAGCAGGGGGAGAACCTCGGGAAGCTGCTCCTCCTTCTCCTGCCCTGGGATCCCTTCGGCTTTCCCAGGGTTTTGGGAACACCCTGGTATTCCCCAGCTGTCTCTCCTTTCTCTCTCTGTATTCCCTGTGTAACTCCATTAAATTCTCTCTCCAGTTTGGGGAGCAGCTGCTCTGACGGGATGAATGGAATTCCCAGTTCCCACCTTCCCTGTCCCTTTCCTTACTGGAAAATCTTTCTGTTTGCAAGTCTCACCCTAAGCAAAATTTGTGGAAAAACCCAAACTCTCCAGGAACAGATTCAGCCAAGTCCCATCTTGTTCACCTTGAAAAAGAACCCAGCTATTGACTCCAGCTTTTCCCAGCCATCCAGAGCCACCAGTGAAAATTTACCTAATTCCAGGTTACGGAGGATTTTCGGTGCCAAAAGAAGGGATGTCTGCTACCCTGTCTGAGGAACAGACAGGGGAGTTCCTTTTGGGATTATTTGTGACCCCCCTGCAGCCTTTCTCTCATTGTGAAACTCAGAGTCAACCAGAATGAATGTGGATGACTTCAGCCTGTGGTTTTCCAGGGACAATGATCCCACCTCTCCATCCGAGCTGGAAATTTTTCCTCCAATTCAGGATTTGCTCCGGGTTTGGTCCGTGCCCGGATTTTTGCTGCGCCCTTGGGATCAGCTCTGACAATGACTGGGGACAGCTCTGGAGCCCCCCTGGCCTCCGTGGGGGACAAGGGCTGGTGCCAAATGCCAGGGTGGGTTTGGGAAAGCATCTCCCCCACCCCAGAGGGATTTGGGATTGTGTCAGGGCGTGGGAACAGATCCCAGACAATGCTGGCTTTGGGATCCTCGGTGCATTCGTGTTCTCCTCCTGCTGGACTGACCAGATCCCCCCAGGAAGGGATGAAGGGATTTCTTTCAGACAATTCTCCCTTTGAGGAGCCCTCAGGCATGGCTGCGTTCGAGGAGGAATTTGCAATGGAAAAATGGCAGAAATCCCCCTGGAAAACTCAGACCTGCCCCTGTTCAATGCGGGGACAAGGTGCTGCCGAGGGGCTTCTCGATTCCTCCCACCCACAACCCAGCCCTGGTTCTCCAAAGCAGCTCCTGAGGACTTTTAGGAATGGGTTCAAGTCCCAACAACCCAAATTATTTTTGGTTCTAAGAGCTGTGGTTTAAAGGTGAGAGGTGCTGAGAGACTGTGCCACGGGGAAAAGCCACAAAGCTCAGAACTTCCAACAGAAATTTGGATGTGTGACACCGCCAGCACAAAAATACTCCAAACTCAGTACGTAGAAACATGGGATCACAAAATCCCCGACTGGAAGGACCTTAAATCCCATCCAAATCCAAATCCTGCCCCTCCATGGGCAGGGACACCTCCCACTGTCCCAGGGAGCCCCAACCCAGCCTCGGACACTCCCAGGGATGGAACAGCCACAGCTGCTCTGGGAATTCTCTTCCAGAGCCTCACCTCTGGGAGATGGAATTAATAGTTTTAATTATTCTTATTCGGTTTCATCAAAGGAATTAAGGAAGACAGGAGGAAAGTCTTGCAAAGGCTGTGCAGGGGTCGGGTTCCAGCTGCTCTGGGTTCGAGCCCCATAATCCTGATCATTTTCTGGTTTATGGTTTTTCAGCAAGGGGGGAATCTCCAAAATCTGCTTTAACACTTATGCCTTGTCCATAAGAGCATTTTTCCCTCTTTATTGAGTTCTTCCCACATCTCCTCTGAGTGGTGGTGGGGAAATCTCCCTTCTTGGTGCACATTTAATGCAACCCCTACAGACCAGCAAGGAACATTTTCCTTTGAAAAAAGACTGAAAACCCAACAGATTTCCAGGAACTACTTCACACTTTCATTTGGAAAGAAGCACTACCAACTCTTCCATTTTTTTTTTCCCCTCTCCTTAAATTCTGAGGTAAATCAAAACTTCAAATACAGCCCTTAAAACTTCCAGACAAAACCCATACAACCTCTGGCTCCTCCGCCAGATATTCCTTTGCCATTCCAATATTCTCCCTCACGATTCCTGCCAAAAACAAGAGAACCCAGCCACGGCCAGGAGGCCAAGATCAACCATTTCACAACATAAATCAGGGCCCGAGGAAAACTGAGGAACAAAAGTCTCGAGTCAGAGGTTTCCAAGTGCTGCCTTCACGCTGTTCCCGGTGTTGTTCGTAGTATTCCAGCCCTGGAACGAGGCTGAGACGTGGAGCTGGGAGCAGGAATGTGCTCCAGAGGTGGCTGGATCACAGGGGCACAACTCCAGCTGCACCTTTCCTCAAGGAAATTCAGGGTGCTTCTGCTAATTTGGTTTTTTAAATGTTTAAATTATTGTAGCTAAAAGCTCTTTTTCCCCACCAGTGAGGGGTTCTGGCTGCCTAAAATCCAGGATTGAGTTAAAAACTGGGAAATTTCAGCTTCTGGTGCCTCTTAGGAGCACCTTGGTTCAGAGAATCATGGAATTGTTGAGGCTGGAGAAGACTTTGAGGTCCCCAGCCAGCGCCACCACCACAGTCACCAGCAGGTCCCCAAGTGCCACCTCTACGTGGGTTTGGAGCCCTTTCCTTCCTAAGGTTCTGGTGGAACCACAAGGTCAGGGATGGACTGGGATGAGAACCCTGCTGGGAATCAGCTGTGCCCTGCTCCCTCCTTGATCTTCAACCTCACCCGGAGCCAGGCCCGGCCCCGTTTGTGTCCAAGTTCCCCAAATCCCAGCCTGAGTTCCCCAAATCCCAGCCTGAGTTCCCCAAATCCCAGCCTGGGTTCCCCAAATCCCAGCCTGAGTTCCCCAAATCCCAGCTTGAGTTCCCCAAATCCCAGCCTGGGTTCCCCAAATCCCAGCCCGTGTTCCCCTCTCCTCCCCCTCCAGGCTCAGGGGGGTTTGGAGAATCCCTGCATCCCTCAGCCTCTCTCCTGCATTTCCCTCCATGGAAAATGAGGAGGTGTCAAACCTCAGCTGGGAGCTGCTCCCGTTCCCTTTTCCCCACAATTAATTTTTAATTTGGCCACCTCTGAGTGCTGCCCCGGGCCGGGGTCCCACTGACGCCTCTCCCCACATCCTCTCCCCATCCATCTTCTCACTGGCAGGGCCCAGCTCGTAATTAACGGGCTTGCCATAACGAGCTGTGTTTGGAGCCAGGCCTTTCTCCTTGCCTGGCCACCGAGGGCCCGGCAGTGCCAGCCCGGCCATCCCTGCTCCTGGAAACTGTTCAAGGGCTCATGACAGCACCAATCCCAGCCCAGTCCTGCCTCAGAACGGGATCTGTCGGGGCTGAGCCCTCCAGGAGAGGCTCATTTGAGATTGTCCCTCCTTTAATGGCTTTAAGGCTGGATTAAAGCCGGGCCTGGGCTGGGATTTATTGCTCCCCGTGCCTTTATTAATTGTTATTTGGGAAAGCGGGGCTGGATAAGAGGCTTGTTTATTTTGCATTTAATCCCCGTTTGCATTTATTTCATACTTTCGCCTTTATTGAAGGAGGCTGGGATGGGAATGAGCTCGAAATAAATATAATTCCAGCAGAACCAGACCCAGCCTTTGGCCTGAACTGCTGGAGCCTCTTCCCAAGGCCTCTCCAAGTGCCCTCGAGCAGGGGCAGCAGCAGCGACAGCTCGTGCTGGGCTCCTGGAGCCGCTGGGAGCAGCTCCTGCCTCCCTCCCAGTGCCATGGTTCGCATGGATTGGGATGGATTCTCATGGATTCTGGATGATCCTCCAGGGCCTCCCAAGCCAAACCACTCCGGGATGCTACAGAACCCACAGGAAGTGCCTTGTGCCACTTGCAGGTGATAGCGAAGAGAAACTGAGCTGGTGTTTGGGTACTTTTATCTCCCAGAGTTTAAAAGACTCCCTAAAAAGTCACCTGAGTCCCATTTCTCTCTCTGAACTTCTGGAGGGCTTCTGTTTCCTCATCCCATTTGGGAAAGCACGGAATTTGGAATGGAGGGACAAAAGGAGGCACAGACAAGGACAAATCCCAGGAGAATTAGGGCTGGAAAACACCTCAGAGATCATCCCAAGCATTAAGCCAGCAGGGGGGCAGCAAAATGCCCAAAGGGAAGGGAAAAATCCAGCTCTTGTCAGGGTCGGTGACTGTGCCTTGAGTCCTTGGACGTGCCTGTCCCTCCCCAGGCCTTTGGGGAAGGAAAACATTTCTGCCATGGATAAAATGTCCCAGGAATGGCAGGAAAACGTTGTAAAAGGCAGGAAAACGTTGTAAAAGGATTTGGGAGCTGGAATAAAAGGTGTGGGAAGGGAAAACTCACACTGGGGAATCAAACTCTTTCAGCAGAGCTGCAGCCAGCCCAGGAGCTCTGGGAAGGGCCCTGCACTGCTCCACCCTCAAATCCAACAGCAAATCCTCACATTTGTCCATTTTCCTCCTTCCAAACCCAACATCCAAATTTTTGGGCCCTCTCTGAGCAGCCTCAGTGTCCAGGGGTGGTGCCCAGGGCATCTCCAGCCCAGCCCACGGGGCACAGCTGAGCTCAGCTGGATCTGAATTCCAGCTCTGTCCAAATTCCTCCCTGGAGCCCCGGGAAGGCTCAGAGCAGGAGGGAGCCCAGACTGGAACTGGTTTCTGTCCCTGAAAGGGAAAGCTGGGGGGCTGTGAGGGCAGAGCCAAAGCAAATATTTACAATGGTGTCCTGAGCAGTTAAACGGACACCAGGGATAAATGGGATTAAATGTTCACTGGGTGGCTTTGGAGAAGAGATAATTCCACAAAATGCAGCTCTCAAGGTCACCCACGTGCCCACGTTGTGAAGCAACCTCAGATTTAAAGAGCTGAGCCAACCTTTATTGACATTTCCCCCTTGGGTCATTCCTTTGGCCACTCTGAGAGGAGCAAACCTGGAATTGTGACTGATCCACTTTTCCCAAAGGGGAATTCCACCACAGCAAAGGATCCTGAGGCCTTAAAAGCAGCAAAAGCCAGCTCAGGGAAGATTCCAAAATTGTTAAATTTGGAAACAACCTCTGAGACCATCAAGTCCAACCTCCCGAGATGGATCCATAACTAAACTTCCCAGAATTGTTTCAAGGACAAAGGTTCAGCCCCATTTTGGGGAGCCCACAGGAGAAGCCCCGGGGTGCTGGAGCTGCCTGGTGACATCGAGGCCGCTTTCCAAGCCCGGCAGGAGATGGTTTCAAACACATCTCTCATGCCAAGGGACAGAGAGGTTTGAGAGAGGGAGATTTCCAGCAGAAGGGCTGGGCAGGAGGTCTGGACACAAAGGCAGGGCAGGGTCAGGGAGCCTGGCAGCTGCCCCAGTGCTGCCCAGCAGGAATCCCTCCCTGGGAGCAGCCCAGGGCCAGGACACGATTGCCCAGCTGGCTCACATCTCCCTGCCCTGCTCCCAGGGGTTTATTTCCTGCAGCACAGGGCAGGAGGGGAAGGGAGGAGCAGGGTGGCCCTGGAGCCACGGGGAGCTGAGCCAAGCCAGAACCCCCAGGGAGGGGCCGGGGGTCGGAGGGGCTGCAGGAGCCATTTCTCACTTGAGAACCTGCCCTTCATTTTTGGGATCTGGGCTCAGCCTCCCCAGAACTCAAGGGGATTGGACTGTAAGGAATTTTTGCAACTGGACCTGGTCACTCCAGTCCCTGGTCACTCCAGGACCACTGGACACCAGTGACCTTTTCCTCTGGGAACCATGGAAATACTCATTTCCTTCTCTGGCCTCCCTTTTCCTCCTGTTATCCATGCCCACATCAGCTCCTTCCAGTCCTTTCTAAGAGCCAAAAATCAGCCAGAGGGCCCCGGGACGAGCGGGAGCCTCTGGAAGTGGCAGGGCTGAGGCAGGGCTGGAGGGAGATGGAAAACCAAGAGCTGGGCTTGGGAGTGAAGAACTCGGGTGCCTTGAACCAAGGCTGGCCTCCGTGGAGGGGAAAGGGCTGAGGAGAAGCTGGGAATGCTGGGAATGCTGGGAATGCTGCAGGAGAGAGGCTTTTTTTCAAGAAGCAGCTCCATTCCTATTAATCACAGCCCCCTGGAATGGCTGGGGTGGAAGGGACCTCTGGAGATCATCCACTCCAACCCCCGTACAGATCTGGGATTTTATCTGATTTTATCTGATTTGGGAGGTTTTATCTGAGGGATGAGTGAGGCAGAATTCCTCAGGGATCGTCCCAGGGGATGCACATGGGGAGCTTTAAAAAGCCCAAATCCCTGGACAGTCCTTGTCCCTCTTTTCCATCAGAGCAGGAGGGAGATCCAGGAGGAGACCCCTCCATCCCCACAGGCTGGGGTTCCAGGAGGAGACACCTCCATCCCCAGGGCTGCAGCTGCAGCCCAAACCCGGCTTTCTTGGGGCACTGCCCCCATTCCAGCAGCATTCCAGCATTCCCGGGCCTCCGGCACAGCCCGGCCCCGTGCGTGGATCCCGCTCTGCTCCTGCCCACGGACACGGGAACGCTGCCCAGGAGCTGCAGCCAGACAGACTTAAAATAACTTCAAATAACCCCTGAAGAGTGTGGGCCAGGAACCATCTTAGAGCAGCAGAGCTGAGCTCTCCTGCTGGGCCAGAACTCCCTCCCCAGGTGGGAATCGGCCCCGGGTTTGGGAGAGAGCCCCAAGGGACTGAGCCCAGCCTGGGGGCAAAACCCTCCCCAGCAGCTGGAGCCAGCCAGAGGGGACAGCGTCCCCCAGGGGACGTGGGCAGCACTGTGGCCATGGGAGGGGTTGGGAGGGACCTCAGAGCCCCCCCGATGCCACCCCTGCAGGGACAGCTGCCCCCGTGCCAGGGCAAGCCCCGACCAGCCTGGCCTGGGACATTCCCAGGGATGGGAACCCACGGCTGCTCTGGGAATTCTGCACCCACCCTCCCAGGGAAGACAAACCCACCCACCAGGTGGGTGTGGGGGCTCCCCAGTGACCCCAAAAGGAGCTCAGTGCCCGGCACTGCTCCCAGGGGATCCTCCCTGGCTGTGCCTGGAGCGTCCCTCCTGCAGACCCAGCTCCTTCCCGCGCTCAGGGAACCTCCAGCCTGGCTCCGTGTGCTCTGGTAAGAGCCCGAAATCCGCTTCACCAAAGAGACGAGAGCTCAAACTCACCCTCGCAGCGAGTCCTGGCCCCTTCTCCTCACTCTGCTCGGGGGTCTCTCCTCGTAGGCTGCAAATCTGTCTGTCTGCAAGTCCCCCTCGTACTGTCCCCGGGCCGGGGCCACCGCCAGCACGGCCGTGCAGCCCAGCAGGAGCCTGGCCAGCCACAAATCCCCCATGCTGGCCCCAGTTCCGAGAGTCCCCCGAGAGCTCTGTGCAGCTGCAGGGTCCCTGCTGCCCCAGGAGGAGGAGGATGGATTTTGGCAGCAGCCCCCGGGTGCCAAGGACCCGTCCTGGAGTTCCCTTTCTGGAAGGAAAAGAGGGGGAAAAAAGACATTTTTAAGGACTTTCCCGTTTTTTAAGTCATTGATCAGCCCAGGCAGCCCCTCCTGGAGCTGAGTCTCACCCAGTGCTCCCAGGGCCAGTCCCCACCACCAAATCCTCCTTTCCCAAGGAAACCAGGAGATGCCCCAGAGTCACATTTACTCCCCTGCTGGAGAAACAAAGAGCAACAAAAAGCAAGAGGAGGAGGTGAGGAAAGAGCAGCTCCTGTTCACGGGGCAGCATCCCCCAGCTCCGTGTGCTCCAGCTGTGGAAAATCTCCCCACTCATCCACGGCTCGGGGGACAAGGGCACAGCCCTGGCACGGCCCTGACCCCCTGGGGACATGGGGGTGTCCTGGGGGTGGCCCTGGCACGGGCTGATTCCCAGGGATGGGGGGCGAGGCCGGCATCGGGCGAGGAGATGAGGAATCCCAAGGGAAAGGCTGGAAAAAGGATCCCACCCCATCCGCAGGGCCGCTCCCAAATGGGGAGCCCGTCCTTCCTCCTCCTCCTCTGGGACGCAGCTCTCACCTCGAGACCCCCAAAATGTGGCGTTCCAGGAATGAGGAATGCTCCTGGATGTGCCCCGGAGTGGGAACAATCTGTGCTGCGAGAGGCCCCGGGTGGGGAAGGAGAGGCCCCCGAGCCACCCCTGACTGTCCCCCCTGCTCTCCCACTGCAGCTTTCCCGGGCCAGCCCAGCCTCGAAAATCAGCCCAGACAGGACAGAAAATGTGTCTGAACCTAACAAAAAAATACCCCAAAAAAACCTACAACCCCACCAAAGAAAAGAAAAAAAAAAATTAAAATTAACCAACAACAAACAAACTCCACCAGGAAAGATAATCCCAAACCCTACAAATTGTTTTTTTAAAAAGAATTAAAAGGAATTAAAAGTTCAATTTCCCTCGCTGCTCCCAGCGTCCCAGCTGGGAATGTCTCAGCTCTTGAGGGCAGGAATTTTTCAGGCTCTAAGGTTTCGAAGGCAGTGAGTGGGGAGAGTGGGAAGGGGAAAGGCAGGGCTGGGAGACAAAGAAAGAGCCCTCCCTGCAGCCCCCGAGCTCCGCTGGGCTCCGCTTATCTCCAGCCACACAAAGGCAGAGTGTTCCCCGTCCCGCAGCTCCCGAGGAACGGGGCACACGGAGGGGGAAAAAAGTGGCAAAAAAACAAAAAAAAAAAAACCCAAAAAAACCCCAAAAGTTTTGCACTCCAGCGATTTAAAGCGAAGGAATTCCAGCTGCATCCATTTCCCCGCGGGGGGATGAGGAGCCTGACAAATGATGGATACACGGGACATTCCCCCAGAGCTCACAGAGGCATGGAAAAGTCATTTACAGCTGCGAGAGAGTCGCGGCTTCAATGGAATAAAAGCCTCCAAAAGTTCTTTGCAGCGCTGAGAAATTCCAGCAAACCCCACTTGTGAGAAAGACACTGAGAAAGCAGTGAGAGAACCGAGCCCTAAAAATCAGATTTTAAACCGGTTGGGAAGGAAGCAGGAAAAACATTCCCAAGGCGAGCCCCTGGGAGTGTGAAATTAAAGCAATTTTTTTAAAAAAATCAATTAGAAGTGCGAGACACAAACAGAGAAAGGAAGCGGTAAAGAGAAAGAGATCAGCTGTGCAGCTCCGGAGCGGAGAGTGGTGAAATACCTTGGAGTCCTGGAGCTGGTGATGTGCCCAGAGCTCCTTTGTTTGGTGGAGGTCTGGGCAGAACAGAAGAACTGAGAGCCTCACTCCTGGGGAGAGCAGAAAAGGTACAGCCTCATCCCAGGCAGGGGGAGGGCCCGGCGGTGGGAGTAGCTCAGCCCAACATTCTCCAGCCAAAATTCTCCAGGAGGGGCTGGGGGAGAGCTTGGCCCCAGCCCGAGCCGCCGGTGTCACCTCGGCGGGGCCGGGGCTCTTCCTCGCCATCCCAGGAGCCCCCGTTGGGCCGAGCAGCGCTGGCGGCAGCGGCTTCGCTCCCTTCTCAGGGCAGAATTCGGGCTCGGACCCAGCCTCGGGGGAAATGGTGCTGCGGGGAAAAGCGTCCAGTCCAAAGCGCTTTTCTGGCCGGTGGCTTTCCTGGTTTTCGTGGAACTCGCGTGAAGCAGTGAAGGGAACGTGGGTTTTGGAAGGGATAGGTGACCCAGCCCAGGATCTTCACACACAAAAGTTACCTTGGCTCCAGAGGAGAAAAGCCTTGGGGGTTAAGAAGCATTTCCTCAAAATAAATAATTTTAATAAAAATAAAAGCGTATTGGAGATATTCAGTCTTCCTTCCGCGGAAGAACTTTGTGAGTTGGGAGTTCAATTCCGCTCTTTGGCTCTGTGAAAAAACAAAACAATAAAACCATAAAAAACCCCCTCCAATTTTCCTCTGCCTCTTGCTGTAGGCCTCACGACCGATGGCTTTTCTTCAAATAGCACAGAACGAAAGGCACATAAATCCTCTCTCTGCCCCGTGCCACTGCACAGCCACGGCTTTTCCGGGGGTGGAAGCCCAGAATCCTCCTGGGAAAGCCCAAACCCGGCTGATTTGCAGGTCCAGGGGAGCTCCTGCACCAAAGGGGATCCAAAGGGAGACCCGAGGATTCCGCAGGGAAAACCCAGGTGCGCTGAGCCCCGTCCCCTCCTGACCCCAGCACGGGAGGCTCCGGCTGCAGCCATCGGCTCAATTCCCAGCGGAGCCGGAATTCCAGGAGAGCTGAGCCCTTCTCCTGCTGCTCCTTTGAAACCCTCGGCGCTCCTTTGTTCCCGGCCCTGCTCCCAGCCAGCCCCTGCCAGCTCTGGAGGGGTCAGCAGAGGCTCGGCCTAATTAACAGCGGCCTAATTAACAGGGCCCTTGTGGGATGCCAGGGAAAAGGCAGAGCTGGGAATGGAGCCGGGCAGGGAGCGCAGCTCTGGCAACGCTTCTGAGCTCTGCCAGGACGTCATTCCCACTCCCATCCCCATCCCCACTCTTTCCACTCCCATTCCCATTATTCCCACTCCCATCCCCATTCCCATTATTCCCATTCCAGTTTAGATCAACCTGGGCCGTACCTGCCTGGGAAGGGCAGGGCTGGGACATCCTATGGGAGAAAACAGCCAGGAAAGCCCCAGAAATGAGATTTTCCTCCCCCTGGAGGAGGAGGGAGGCTTTAAACCCAGCTTAGGCTCAGCTCAAGGAGCTGTCACAATCTGCCCAGGAAGGGTTTTGCTTCTTAATGAGTGGAAAAATGCTTGTAATTAATTATTATTGTTATTAATTATGTGCTTGGAGCAGAACCTTCGGAGTAATTGAGGTTTTTTGCTGCTCTGGGCAGAGTGAGAAATTAAGAGAAAGGAGGAGCAGTTTAGGGGTGATTTGATTTAGGGGTGATTTGATGAAGGTTTTAGCTTGACCTGAACATAGAATTTGATTTTAAATAATACTAATTTGGTTTTAATTAATTTTCAATTATTGTATTTACTCAAGCTCCTAAAATGTTGTTTGGAAAAGGAAAAAGTGCAACTTATAATTTTACAATTAATGAAATCAAATATTTGCAGATGATTCATTATCTGTCCAAACTGTTTAACAAGCCCAGAATGGATTTATGAGTTCTCCCACTTTGGACTCAGGGATCTTTGCCATGTCTCCTGCACAAGCAGGTGGAACCTTGAGCAACAAATAATGCAAATGAGGGCTGGGAAAAAGATCCAATCTCTTCATTTTGGGGAGCTCCAGGTGGGAAAATCCTCTGGGAAAATAGGATGTTCATTAATGTCCGTGGAGTCATGGAAATGCCCAGGGGAGGGGGGCTCAAAGATCCTTAAAAGTTGTTAAATTTAACATTTACATTTTAATGCTCAACAAGGTCGTGGCTTTTTCTCTGAGAGGAAAGGATATCAGGAATTGGGACATTGGGAATTGGGATATCAGGAATTGGGACATTGGGAATTGGGATATCGGGAATTGGGACATTGGGAATTGGGATATCAGGAATTGGGACATTGGGAATTGGGATATCGGGAACTGGGAAATCGGGAACTGGGACTGTGCAGCCTGGAGAAGTGAAGCTTGGGGGGTCCCAGTTGAGGATTTTCAGTGCCTGAAGGAGCCACAAGAAACAGAGAGGGANAAACAAAAAAGAAGGGGATAAAATGCTAATCTTGCTGTCTTAAAAATTGCAACTGATCTTTGGTTCATCAAAGCAGATGATTTGCTTTATATGGGAACTGAAGTAGGCACCCAGCTCACTTCTGTCTGTCAGCAGAGGAGCTGTAATCAAAAAGTTCATCCTGCAATAGGCTGGGTGACCTCTGGTGCAAGAGAGCTGAGAGGGATTTGGGACAAGGGATGGAGGGACAGGACACAGGGAACGGTTTCACATGGTCAGAGAGGGGGTTTAGGTGGGATTTTGGGATGGGATTCCTCCCTGGGAGGGTGGGAGGGGTCCCTGCCACGGCAGGCTGGGCTGGGATGAGATTTAAGGCTCCTTCCAACCCAAACCATGCCGGGATTCTTTGATCTCCCAAGTGTGACGAGAGCTGGGAATTTGGGTGGCAGCCCTGATTCCTTCACCTCCTTCCTTCAGTGCTGTATCAAAGCTGAGCCCGTTCAGCCCCATCAGGGGCTGTCAGGAACCCCCAGCAAAGCTGCCAGACAGCCCCTTGAACTTTTCCATTCCTGCCTTTATTAAAGGGGTCACCTAAAAACCGCCTTGGCTAAAATTAGCCCGCGTTGCTTCTCCCAGGATGACACAAGTGCTGTCAGGGCAGCAACAGCTCCGAACCGTGGTGTCACCTCCGGAAAAACCAGGGGAGAAAAAGAGCGAAAAGCAAACGCAGGCTCTCGTGCTGCAATCCCTGCAGAGAGGCAGGGTCAGGGAATGTGGGACTGTCCCGGGCGGCCCGCGCTGCTCACTCTGCTCAGAGCCAGGGAATGGGGATTTATTCATGGAATGGGGTAACAGGGGCTGAGGGGGGCACGAGGACGGGCACACGCCGCAGGACCTGCTCTGCCCAGAACTTCCAGAACCTCCCCGTGGAATTTCAGAAGGAATTGGAGATCAAAAGTGGCAGCGAGCAGCACATGAGGAGGCACTGAGAGACACTCAGGAACCAGACCAGACAAAGCTTTCCTCAGGGAAATTGTTCCACAGCATGAACTCCTTCCCTCACACACGACCAGCAGGGGTTTGGCCCCAGATCAGGCTGGTTTCTCCTCCTCCCTGACATGAAATCAAGAATCATCTTGGAGCACCTTCCTACCTCACCCCTGGCTCAGCCCAGTGACTCTGTTTGCCAGAGGCACCTTTAGAAGGTGCTGTGTGAGCACTGAGAGCTTTCCAAGCAGGGGACTCAGCGGATGAACCCAGGGAACAGGTGATCCCAAGGATGTGAATGATCCCATCTGGGAATGCCAAGCAGTGGCTGTCACCTGGGGGGGATGATCTATGCAAATCTGCTCCTGCACCTTGTGCAGATGGCCTTAAAATGTACCCCCCAAAAAAATCCCCAGAGCAAAAAACATCCCAAGGGATCCCCGTGGCAGGTACAGCTTCTCTGGGAATCTGTTCCGGAGCCTGACCGCCCTCCCAGGGAGGAATTCCTGGCTCTGCGGCCACTGTGGATTCACTGGCGTGAGAATCTGCGCCCATCCCAAGGCTTTGGGTTTAGTCAAGGCCAGGTCAGACCTCAGGCAGCTCTGAGTGACCTCAGGGCTGGGGCAAAGAGCCAACAGAATTCCCTGAATCCTCCCTGCCTCCTGCAATTCCCAGGGCTGCAGGAATTCCCAGATTTTGCACAGCTGTGGAGGAATTGCTCTCCAGGGACGCGGGGCTGGGAGCAAGGTGCCACCGGCCAGGGCTGATCCCGGTCCCCGCCGAGGCTCTGGCCCTGGGGAACATTTCCAGCCTCCGAGCTTGTGACCACGGTTGCAACATTCCTTTTGTTTTCTAGGAATTCGACTCCACCAAGGAGGGAAACCACAGGGAAATTGTTTCAGTGTGTGCTCTGGATTTGGGAGAGGAGGGATGGGGCCGAGGGATGATGTATCACACAAGGCTCCACGGCCAAGAGCTTTAAAAAAACACCCTTTGCTTTAAACCCGGGGAAAGGGACTTTTTCCCTCTTTGGCTTGGCAGGGGCCGAGCCCAGGCAAGGGGAGATCAAAGCCAGGCGAGGCTGCTGCGAAAAATCAAGCCCTGGACATTTATTAAGATTTTATTCATAAAAAAGCCCTGCTCTGAGTGCAGTGGGATTTCGCTGTGGAACTTTTGACACGGGAGCTGCCTGATTTAGAAGGAAAATTGCCTCTTTCTCCTGCCAGGAGTAAGGCGATCCCTCCATTTCCTGTGAAATTCCAAGCAGGGATACAAACACCTTTCTTGTTGCCCTCAGGTGGGCTGGAGGCACATCCAGCCCTCGCTCCCGGGCTCTGCAGTGTCCCCACTAGGGATGGCACTGTCCCCACCACATCTGTCTGCTCCAGCCCCACCTTGCTCCCTTTGCCCTCGGTTGAATTCCAGCTTTCCCATTTTCCAACCGTTTTTTTTTCGCGGCTCTTTTCTCCCCTTTGTGCGATCTGCAGCACAGAAGTTTGATTTGGCAGCGGGGCTGGAACAGATGGAGAGCCCTGGCCCGGCTGCCCAGATCCCAGGAACTCCTGCTCGGTGCCGTGGGCAGGATTTCCAGCCACTCACTGCCTGGATCTGCCAAGGCAGAGCCTAAAAAAAGCCACTTTCAGAGAGAGGAGCTGGAATTTTCTTTAGGACAAGTGACCACATGAGCACCCTCCCCCCCGTGGAAGGTGAGGATTCCACGTGAGCTGATTTCAAGGGAAAACAAGAGGGAAATTTCAGGGAAAGCTGGAGCACTGCTATCCCTTCCTACAGCCCCATTTGGAGAAGGCCCTGGATGGTGAATCCACATTCCAGGATTCTCCTGATGGTGAGGATGGGGCAGAGCTCTGCACTTGCCTTCCAAGCACACCCAAGCCATGAGCAGGCACAGGCTGGAGCCATTCCTCGTGGAAAAGATCCTTCTTTTGTCTCCCAGCACCAACAGGGGAGGAAAATCCACGTCCATGCCCAGGAAGGTGGTGCCCAGTCCCAGCCCAGAGCATCAGCTGGCACAAGAAGGAGCAAAGGAATTAATTCAGAGAGACTGGAGAGGTCCCAGAGGGGAGCAGAGGGCAAGGACGACACCCCAGGGCTACTCACAAGGCAGAGCTCTGTGGTGAAGTAAAGATGGGAAAAGGAAGAAAAAAGTATTGGAGCAGACCTCGTTTGGTGTGTGGAGAGCCCTTCCTTTGGAAAGCAGGTGGGCTCACAGCTCGGGAACTGAGGCAGGAGAAGGAACGTGGAACCAGAGATGGGAGGAGCTGGATCCTCCTCGGGAAAAGCTGTGAGCAGAGGCTGAGGAGCTGCTGACGGTTACATGGAAACCTGCAGGGTCCTGTCAGGGCTCGATTCCCATGGCTCTTCCTCACGGGAGAGGGGCTCCATGGCTCTGAGCGCCGTGAGGTGAGGGTGTCCCATCCCAGGGACTGCACTGGATGAGCTTTCAGGTCCCCTCAACCCCAATCCACCTGGAATTCCAGGTTAAAGGGGCCACTTAACCCAGGGCTGGGCCCCGTGGTCCTTGTGGGTCCCTTCCCACCCGGAATGTTCTGTGGTCCCGTGGTTCAGCAGCCAGGCCGAGCATCGCTGCTGCTCCTCCTCAGCTCTTCTGAGTGTGGGTTTGCTCCTGCTCCAAGGACAGCCCGAGGGTTTGGTCTGCTCCTCGTGCAGCATCAGCTGGTAAATGCAGACCCTCCCAGCTCTCCCTTCCCTGCCTGTCCCGGGATTCTCCCCTCGGCTGACCAGGAGCGTCTGGAGCTCCAGAGCTGCCAGACCACCCAGGCAAGGCTGGAGCTGCCCCAGCTCAGCCTGCGTGCAGCAGCTTGGCCATGTGGAGCAGCCCAGCGCCACAAAAACTCCACATTTTTGCAAATCCGTCCCCCTGGGACATGCCAAATGCTGGAGCAGGGCCCCACTCTGCCACCCAAAGGAAGAGGGGAACAAACCTCAGCCAAATGAACCTGAGGACAGCTGTCCTGCCCTGCCAACATCACCCCATGGATGACATCCCGACCCCCAACTCCTTCCTGCCTCAGCTGGACCCCGGCCTCACTTATCCCGAGGACTGGATGCTCCAAACCCAGCTTCCAGAGGTTCTTATCAGTTTATCCCAAACCCTGAGGGTCTGGATGGGTACTGGTCCGACCGGTCTAGGAAGAATCCAGAACCTTCCAGCTATGTTTGAAAGGAATTTCTGGAAAACACAGCAAGACCCAGAAGGGATGGGAAGAAATTTGTGTGCAGCAACCTCTGGGATGCGCTGGCCACTTGCTGCAGCGGGATGGAGGGGCTGGGATGAATCCTTAAGGTCCCTTCCAACCCGGATCGTTCTGGGAGGCTGGGATTCCACAACTGCTGTCATTCCATGAGCTCAGCGCTGCCTCCTCGCAGGAAGCACACACAGCAGAGCCTTTGTGTCTGAGCTGCTTGGCAAAGACCCCTTCACCTCCCCGGGGAGTTGCATCATGATTTTGTTGCCTTGCAGGCATTATTAATATTCCAAGGTCTGGGGAAGGAGATTTTCCTTTGGAATCCTTTGGCTCTGCCTGTCAGGGTCGTGTGCGAGTTGGAGTCAGCCCCTCAGTGATGTCACCCTTGGCCAGGACACCCCCAGTGTCCTGCAGGGTCCCTTTCCCAGCTCGGGGTGACGAGGGAGCCGACCCAGAGCCAGCAGAAAATCTGTTTCCTTTCCGTCTTCACAGATGGGAGGGAGCAGTTCAGCTCTGCCTTCCCCGGGAGGTGCAAACCCCTCTGCTCCCTCTGCGGGTTCCCCTGGGTGCCAGCACCTCTGGGAGCCATTCCCTGGGAAGAGCCACTCCTGGCTGTGGCTGCCACGGAGCAGGAGGAGGGTTTGGCCTTGCAGAGCTGTGGGGGGAGCAGGAATCCTGCCAGGAAAGGTGCTGGTGTTTGTTGGCTCCTCTCCCATGAATCCTTATTTTTGGGATGTGTTCAAGGCGTTCACCAAGAAGAGGAATTAAAAGGCTGAAGGAACGGAGTGATCATCAAACCCCACACGCTGAGGATCCACGTTTGGCTGTCCCCAAACTGTCCTGGAGGGACAGGACACAGGGAATGGCTTCAATGGACAGAGGGCAGCATTAGATGGGATTTGGGAAGGGATTTTTCCCTGTGAGGGCAGGGAGGCCCTGGGATGGAACTCCCAGAGAAGCTGTGGCTGCCCCATCCCTGAAGTGTCCACAACCAGGCTGGGCAGGGCTCGGAGCAACACAGCAAAAATGTCCAGGAACTGCTGGGAACATCTGCAGACCCCCAAACTGGGCGGGTTTTCCACAGGGATAAGGGCAGGGCCATCAAAGGGAAGGAGCTGAGGCCCAGGAGCTGTAAACCAACTCCAAAAGGGATCAAAGGCTTGGAGAAAGTCCCTGGTCCCAGGGAGCAAAGCTGAGGGAGCCACTTTATCAAAAGGAAAGGAAGTCTGAGGGATAACTTGGTAGCCAGGCATGGATATCACTGGAGAAGGAGAATGTGGGATAGGAAAAAACCCTTTATCCCTGGGAAAAAACCCATCATCAGCTGGATGCCAAATCCAAGGATTCCAACGGAGAAATAAGGAGGGAAGTTTAAACAGCACCTGGTCTGTGGAAGGTATCCCTGTCCATGGAATGGGAGCAGCTTTGAGGGCACTTCCAACTTAAAGCAGCCTGGGATTTGCAACCAGAATTCCAGAAAATCGTGGATCCCCAGCCCTCGGTGTCCTGGGCACGCCTGGATGTCCTGCGGGAAGAGCGGCACCAGTCAGAGGGAGGGAATGGGCTCAGGACCAGGAAAAATGGGTGAAATTCTCTCATCTCTGGGATCTCTGAGGTCACTCTCCATGATGTAATGTCCCTTCTCTGAAGCTCTGTCACCACGCAGGTGTCACCACACCTGCTCCCTGCACAGGGGATGATTCCCACTTCTCCCCGGGGCTGCTCACCCACGTGGAAACAGCAACCACAGCCCGGCCAATTCCAGCTAAAAATATCCCATTACCCGTTTCCCCCGAGACTCAGAGCCTTCTTCCCAGGGCATTCCTGCCCAAATCTGAACTCCAGCTTCCCCACCCAGCTCCCCAAGGACGCTGTGGCCACGCCTTGTGCCCAAATGTCTCCAGCCAGGCCGAGGGCTCCTGGCAAATCCCAGACTGGGCCCTTCTCCTTTCCTGGGAAGTCTTCAGGGAGCTCCACCCTCGTTTCCAGGATAATCTCCTCATTTAAGGAACACCTGGTGGGTGCTGGAGACCCCAGAAGGGGAGGGGGATGCTGAAGCCTCCCTGGGCGAGGCAGGATCACTGCAGGCCCTCAGGAATATCCAGGGAATATCCTCAACCCAGCACTTTAACACACACTTTCTACAATGAGCCACGTGGGACGACTTTCTCCTCTTTTTCCACTCTGGAATTCTCCTTTTCCCTCATTCTCTTTGCCTTGCCTTTCCCCCTTCCCAGTCTCCCGCAGGGTTTGTGCCTCTCCCGGTGTGTGCAGGTTTCCTGGTGCTGCTCACAGGAGACATGAGTTCATCCAGGCTCCCTCCTTCTAATCATTCCCAGGCATGGAAAAAACCCCCTCACACCCCCGAGGAGAACATAAACATGGACGGGATGTGCACAGCTTATGGAGACGGGACTATGGGAAACACATGGTTCCAGTTTAATAAAACTCTTACATTTCCAGGGCCTTTTTTTTTTTTTTTCCCTTTTTGCCTTTTTTCCCATTTTATGGCTTGTTACAGAGCTGGGAATAGCAGGGCTTGTTTTGTTGTTCTTGTTGTGTTTTATGAGGACAATGCCTTGTCCAGAGCTCCAGACATCAGATTTTTTTTTGGGGGGGGGAAGATAAATCTTCCAGCAAAAGCTCTTGGCTCCGGCCCAGGTCTCCCTTAACTCCTTCTGGGAATGCTCAGGGTCTGACAGCCGGGGATGGGCCACAGTGGGGTGGTCAAGAAGCCCCAGATGCTCAGAAATATTTGATCTAATCTTGCTCCCTAACCGATTTCAGCCCCTCAGTCGGATTCTTCCAAGCTCTCTTTGTGTTTTTCCGGAGGGATTTGGGGTGCAGGGAAGGAGGAAGGGGATGTGGGGTGTAAAGGCACATTTGGATCATAAATCACAGGATCCCAGGGTAGTTTGGGCGGGAAGCACCTTAAGGATTATCCAGTCCCACCCTAGAGATTCCTGAGCATCCTTCTTCCCACTCCCTGCTGGGAGCCAGACTCCTGCCAGGTGCTGGATTCAGCTCCCTGATGAAGTGAACGAGGGAAGGAAGGAGGAAAATCCAAGCAAGATCCAATCCCAGGCCTTGGGACTGCCAAGGGTTTGGAGGGGATCACAAGATCCCCCTCACAGATCCACTTTTCCTACCACTCATTTGTGTGTGTGCACTCCCCAGGGAAAGGAATCAAACCAGGCACAAAGTCAACGCAACCCCAGGGCCTGAATCCTTCCCGGGGGGAGGACGGAGCCTGACTAACAGAGGAGAATATCCAGCACCTGGAAAAGCCCTGGAGATTTCTGCTCGCTGCCATTCCAAGGAGGCAACTTCTGCAAGGCCTTTGGCCCCCACCAAAGGCTGCTTTTTCTGCTCCTGTTTTATTCCTGTTACAGGAGTGGGGAAGTGACTCTGCTCATGTTTTCCCCATCACTACAAAGAGCCCTGGAACAAACCCCAAACGCTCGGCACTGCCTGGGAAAAGGGAGAGAAATCCCACAAGGAACACTCCTAAGGCCGCAGGAGCTGGAAAAGGACTCAGCTGCCATCCCAGCTCTGCTGAGTCCCTCCGGATTTTCCTGTCCCACAGCACTCCAGCTCTCTGGGAGGCACGGCCCTGCGCTCCTCATCCATCCCAGCCCCTGCTCTCCCCCTTGCCTCTCCCCTCCCGTGCTGGACACTCTGTGTTTATTTTGATATTAACGAGAAAATCCCATTTTCTGCCGGCTGCAGGGAGAAGGTTTGGTGGGATGAGAGGGAAGGGGATAGAGGGAGGGAAGCACTCGGGGGAAATGGGGGGCTCGGAGCCCCAGAGCCCACCGGGACACGGGGGCTGCTGTGCCACAGCAGCATCCTGAGCGAGCGAGTCCAGGAAAGCGGGCTGGAGGCTCCTGCCCACTTCCTAGAACATTCCTGGAAGCGGGGGAGCAGAGGTGCCGCTCTGCGGGGCCGTCACGTTCCATGTGCGGAGCTGCCCCGGCGCTGAGCTCAGGGCTCCGCTCCAGCCCAGCCCAGCACGCGTTCCAAGGCTCTGGCTGCTTCCCCACCTTTGCAAGGGCTCCGCTCTGCTCCCGCCCTGCCTGGGAGCAAAGGGGAATCCTGCTGGGCTTTCAGCAGGAGAGGCAAAGGGACGGAGGGACGGGCCCAGGGAATGGCTCCCAGTGCCAGCCCGCGGGGATGGAGGGGAGACTGGGGAGGAATTCCCGGCTGGGAGGGTGGGGAGGCCCTGGGATGGGATTCCCAGAGCAGCTGGGGCTGCCCCTGGATCCCCGGAATGCCCAAGGCCAGGCTGGAGCCGCCTGGGACAGCGGGAGGTGTCCCTGCCATGGCAGCGGTGGCACTGGACGATCCTTCAGGATCCTTCCAACCCAACCCATTCCAGGATAAATCGGGAATGTGAGAAATACGACAAATACAAATCACAATCTGACACAAAGAGATTGTGACAGGGTCGCTGGGACGCCGGGGGAGGGAGCTGGGACAACCAAAGTGCTGCAGGCATCAGAGCAGCTCCAGAATTTCAGGTTCACAGGCGATAGAGCAATCAAAATCCAGTTGGGTTCAGCGACTGGCTTGGACACCTCCCAGGAATCTCTGGTTTCAGGCAAGTTGGAAATAAAACTATTCTGATGGTATTCAGCCTCCGTGTTCAGACAAAACTCAGCAGCCAGGGAGGCTGAACTTGCTGTTTTTGTAGCAGTTTTTCACAGCCCAAGGACGCTGTGTTTCTGGTCAGAGCCCAGTTTTTGGACTCTTTATTGTGATGCAAATTATCCATCGCAGCTACCGTGCTCAGAGGACAGCAGGGAAGTGGCAGCACTGGGAAGTCCTGCCAGGAAGGTCCCAGGAGGGATGTGAGCCATCCCCCGAGATCCCCAAGCCCTGCACAGCTCCAGCCTTTGTCCCCTGCCCTGTCCCTGCTCCCACAGGGGATCAGTGCCCTCCTCAGGAGGAAGGGGACGTTATCAAACATCCCCAGCAGTCACCTCGTCCAAGGTCCAGGCCAGCCCTCCACTTGCTGCCACTGTCCCTCTCCCTCCCACCCCAGAGCACCGCCCTGAGCTCTTTAATTAATCAGAGTTGTGTTTAATTCGGGAACAGCTCAGCACCTGCCAGGGCTGCCCCATCCAACCTCTGGGCTCCAGCTCCTCCTCCCATTCCACGGGTCACCGCAGGGACAGGGACAGGGATGGTGACGTGTCCAGCCCGTCCCAACAGACGTGGAAATGGTGCTCCCAAGAGGCTCGCAGGAGACACGCCTTGGGAATGTGTCTGAGCAAGGCTGAGGCTGGGAGAAACTGGGACAAATTGGATCCTATTGGGATAAATTGGGATAAATTGGGCAGCCTAGCAAAAGGCTGAGGAGGGGAACTCTTGGCTCACACTTCAGGAGTTTTTTCCGCAGTTTGTCACTGGCATCAACACGTGGAGGGTGGAAAACGTGTCCAATATCTAAAAGAAATCTGCATTGTTGTTACATGGTTCTGCTTTGGAGGAACCCTTAAATCACCTCCAGTGAGAGAGGCTTTAATTCAGCTTCTTCATCCAGCCTCCCTCATCCATGGAGAACTCTTCCAAGCGGGGTCCGGATCCGTCAGGAGGGAGAACTCACACTGGAGGAAGTTGTTTGGAAAAAAACATAAGAGCTGTAACAGTCCTGGAAATTCTGAAATGCAACCACCACCCACACACGCACAGATGGACACACACTGAGAACCTCCAATGCAGAGGAAAATCGAGATTATTTTAGAAATAGAGCTGACATTTAGAATCCCAGAATGGCTGGGGTGGGAAAGACCTCAAAGATGATCCTGTTCTACCCCCTACCTCGGGCAGGGACAGCTTCCACTGCCCAGCCTTGGACACTTCCAGGGATGGGGCAGCCACAGCTTCTCGGGGCAGAATCCCTCAGTATCTTCAGCAAAACCGGGACTTTGTCTGAACCTGGTAAAAAAAAAAAAGAAATAAAAAGGAGAGATCTGAAAACTCAAGAGTTACAGGTGGACAAAACTGATGAGACTGAAATCCAGCGAGCTCCTCCCACTGATGGGGAACAGATGGCACAGAGAAAGTGCAGTCAGAAGGATGGAAAGGATGTTTCATTCCCGAGTGCCTCGTTCCCTACAGCTCCAGAAAGAGTTAAATCCATTCATGGCCTCTTGGAATGGGTTCCACTACTCCCTCACAAAATGAGACCCAGCCTCCTCCCATGTCCCAGTCATGTTTTCACCTCTAAACTGACTGAAAGCTGCCATCAAAAACCACTCCAAAGTTCTTTTCCCAGCCCTCAGCTCAGGGATGTTTCCAGCTCCACTAACGACGGAAAGAAACTCTACAGAAATTCCTGACTGACACCACTCCAAATTCAGCCAGATCCGAGCTCGGACATCGAAGGTTGTAACCCCCTAAAAAAATCCCATCTCCAGGTCTCTAAATTAAACAAATGTCAGGATGCCTCCTGCATGCCCCTGCTGCAAGAGGAACATCTGTTTCCTATGGAGCAGGGAGATACCCCCTGATTTAATCAGGTTGGGGAGATTAGAAGGACAATGGGAGACATTTGCAAATTCCCAGTTTCCTAAAACCTCTCATTTTTGTTTTCAGGAAGCCTGAAGGGAAAGTGTTGAGTGTGTGTGCTGCAGTAAAAGTGGGCTGAACAAAGCTCATTAGGGATCACAAGAAAGCAGGGATCATTTACATATCTCTTATCAGCTGGAAAACGGCAAAATCCAGGCCTTTCTGTCACCATCCTGAGCTTTGATCCAGAGCTCCTGCACAAGGAGAGGGGAGCTCGGGTGTCACTCCAAGCCTTGCGTGAGCTCCTGAGACACAGAACCAAAGGTGGGAGGCTTGTCCCAGATTTGTGCAACTTCCAGCAGGAAACAGCCAGAGCCTCCAGCAGGAAACAGCCAGACCCTCCAGCAGGAAACAGCCACAGATCCAGCAGGAAACAGCCACAGATCCAGCAGGAAACAGCCACAGCCTCCAGCAGGAAACAGCCACAGCCTCCAGCAGGAAACAATCACAGATCCAGCAGGAAACAATCACAGCTTCCAGCAGGAAACAGCCAGAGCCTCCAGCAGGAAACAGCCACAGCCTCCAGCAGGAAACAATCACAGATCCAGCAGGAAACAGCCGCAGCCCCCAGCAGGAATTCCGCTCCACTTGGAATATCTGCCCACACTGGAGCTGGGTGTTGTCAGCTCTTTCTCTGCCTTTCCAGAGCCCTCCCCACAGGTGAAGTGGCTCCTGAGGAGTTGTTGGCTCCGCTTGTTCCCTGGGGGAACATTCTGTGTCCTTCCCACCCCTCTTCCCCATTTTTCCCTCTTCTCCCAAGTCAGTGAGGTAATTCTGCGTGAGGAGGAGAAGCCTGGTGGAAACCTCTGGGATCATTCCTACTGCTGGACTGGTGGCATCTCCTGGAGCCGTCTGTGTGCTGGGGATGTGTGCTCTAATTCAGCCCAAATATCCCAACCAGGACAAACCAGACCCACGGCTCCATAAACCTCATTTGGAGAGGGCTGGGGAGTTCTGGTGCCTCGAGCAAGGGGCTCCAGGTGGGACAAGCTCCCCAAAACACCCCAAAATGAACCAAATCCCAAAACATGCATCCCCATCGAGGCTGGGGCAAAGTCCCCTGATGGCCCAATGTGCTGACTTCGATTCCAGAAGGAAAATACGGCCCTAAAGCCACCCAGCCCTTCTGCTCCTTTTGGGCCTGACCCAAATCTGCACGTCCCCTCCCCCTGCATTTCCCCCCGACACACCTTTCCTTCCACTGGAACATAACCCCAAATAAGATGTTGGCCTGACATGAAAGGAAAATGTATAAATATTTTTAAAAAGAGAAGAATTCCTGCCCCTCCACCAGTTTGCTCCAACTAATAGGTTTCAGATGTCTCACATACTTCATTCATTCAGCCCCATTCAGTCTCCTAGGAGCCCCCGCTGTATTTATTAAACACAGCAATTGTGGAATGTTCAGCACTTACAGAATCAAACACACCATTTTTTTTTCTTTTTTTTTTCCCCCCAAAAAGTGTCATTAGAAAGCTTCGTGAGCGCCCTAAAACCGTCATCGTGGTTCCAATGCCAGTGCCCACCCCAGCGTCCTGCAGCCGTCCCAGACCTCGTGCCATGGTTTAACCCTTCCTGGATGCCCAAGAAGGCTTTTTGGGGAGTTTTATCCTCAGCAGGACGATTTCCCTGCCGCGCCGGAGCACCTCCTGCTCACTGTGTTGTTCCTGAACGTGTTCTTTTGGACACTTGGCTCTCACATCCAACTTGTCTCCGCAGTCTCGGCAGCTCTTCCCACTCCTGGAGGCGCGAGTGGAGGCTGGAATCCTGCAGGATGCCAGTGCTAATTTCAGCAGCACGGAGCTGGAGAACACGAGCTCTTTCCTAGAGGGATTCGAATGGAAGCAGACAGAAGAGCAGAGCCATTTCTCATTCCAGAGCTGGCAGGGAGAGCCAGGGAGGATGTCTGGGCTGCAGAGGCAAGGCGTGGGGCTGGATCCAGCACCGGTGACCTGCCAGAGCTGGGGACTGCTCCGAAGGGCTTGCTGCAGTCTGGCACCGGCCCAGGCCTTTTTTGGGGGCGAGACGCATGAAAAGCAGAGCTGAGAGGGGACGTGAGGCCCTGAGCCTGGGCTGGGACCATCTGGCAGGAGCCAGCGGCGGAGGAATGGCCTTTGCTTGAGGCCACAACCAGTTCATGCAGCTGCTGAGTTCTGTCGGTCTGGAGTGCTCCAACAGGAGGTCACGGCCCCCAACCAGCCAGCCCTGGGCCAGCAGCTCCATCCCAGCCTCCCCTGGGCCAGCAGCTCCATCCCAGCCTCCCCTGGGCCAGCAGCTCCATCCCAGGAAGGGAGCTCAGCCCGGCCTGGGCACCCCAAGGTGGGGGGTTCACTTCTCCCCTCTCGGCTGCAGAGCCCCTGTCCCCACGGGAGAGCCCCTGGCTGGTGGGAACGGGGCTGCTGTCAGTGTTTCCACACTGCTGCCCACTTCAAAGAGCCATGGGCGAGTCCTGTCCCAGACAGCCCCAGGGGAGCTGCTGTTTCCAGGCAGGATCCCTGGTTATTGGTCCCACTGCAGGGGCTGGACGGGAAGGGATGAATCCCCGTGGCTGTAAAACACCAAATGTGCTCCAGAGCCTCCCAAAGGCTCATTACAGCTCTGGGTAATTAAAGCCCAGCTGTCACAGCCTCTGTCTGGGCACAAGGGCAGCTCCTTGCTCTGCCCACTTCCAGCGGTTCCCGGCTTTCCTACGCTTTCGCCATCTCATTGTACAAGGAAAAACACCTCTGGAAACGCTGGTTCCTGGAATTTGCAAGTGCTCTGGCCCGGGAATGGTCACAGTCCCGAGGCTGCCAGAGCTGCAGGAGCATTTGGGCAATGCTTCAGGCACAGGGTGGGATTGCTGGGGTCTGTGCAGGGCCAGGAGCTGGACTCTGGTCCTTGTGGATCCCTCCCAGCTCAGGACATTCCATGGTTCCACAATTCCGTGATTAGTTAGTGATCCAGGTAAATTGTCTGGTGGGGCCAGACCCTTCTGGACGCACCATTTCTACTCTGTGTGTCTGCAGAGCCCGGGAGCCCAGCTGGGCCCGGGCTAACCCGGGCAGTGCCAGTGTCCCGCTCCTCCCACAGCATCCCCATGGCCAGGGGATCCCATCCTCTCTCCTCGGGGACCCACAGTGAGGCCCGAGGCCGCTCGGTGCGAGCGCAGCGCACACGGCTCATCCCCAGCGCCAGGAACGCTCGGGGATGTGAGAGCCTGCACCCGGGGATGTGAGAGAGAGCCTGCACCCGGGGCTGTGAGAGCCTGCACCCGGGGATGTGAGAGCCGGCACCCGGGGATGTGAGAGAG
>VWZN01020900.1:119638-142150 GCA_013396955.1 Regulus satrapa | reverse complement strand
AGGGAGAAGAGAGAAGATGAAATTTTTTCAGCACACAGGGAAGGCACAAATGGAATTAGATGTGGGCAGTGCACACATTGTAGAATTATAATTTGAAATTAAGCCTACAACACAAAAACTCTGCTTCTAGGAAATCCATCTGAGCTATCAGTTTCTGTGGAGACAGGTAAAATTTATAAAGGAGGAGCATCTGTTACCAGTGAGTGACACCTGTTACTGACAGCACATTGTTGGTTGGTGCAAGGTCATGGCACTATGGATAGAAGTTCCATTACATGCTGCAAACTTCACTATAATGAAAAATGTCCCCAAGAACATTGAAAACCAAAACTTAACAAGGCTGAAAAAATAACAGGGAAAAAAGCTTCATCAAGATATATGTGAAATGGGGAAAGTGGTAATCAGTAATAAGGAAAGTTCTGTACTAAGTCAAAGGTATTAGGTGAGGCGGATCACAATATGGTATGTCTCCTAAAACTTGACAATTGCTCATCTCATGGAATTTAATCATAGCTGTAACATCACTAAACAGCAAGGAGAAGGAGATAAGCCAGGCTACTCTCTCTTGGAATTTTCAAGGAATTTCTGAACTTTGCAGTACAATATCCAAACCAAGCCTCAAAAGGAAACAGAAATAATAATAAACTACTCAATAGTAAACCAAGAGTCTAGTCTACTAAATCATTCCAAGAGAAACATTTCAAATAAATGAACACTTTAGCTTTCAACTTTGAAGAACTGTTCTCATTTTCATGGAGTGTTTAAAATAAGTCTGCGTCCCATATGAACCTGGCACTTGAATACATTTACAGCAGTACTTCAGCAGCTGCCACTTGATCTGAACAAACTGTGGTTTTCCCCTCTCTGGAAGAGCTCAGACATAAACCAAACATCAGTTTTTCAACCGTGCTTTGCCTAGTCTTTCTGCTGACAAGTCCACTCCACATGCAAACTGTGTTCACCTTCCTTGTCTCTTGGACCCTTAGTGACAAGCACTCTTGCAGCAGAATAGACTTCATGAAGAAGAGGACCTGTGAGTCAAATCCCAAACCATCCTCTTCATGCATTTATGAACCTGAATGCAAGTCAGATGCTTGAGAGAATCAAACTCTACACCAAGTGTTTGGTTTTTTTTTTCCTTCAAACGTCCTTGTAGGGTTCCTGCTAACCTTACTAGGGCAAGAATGCTGCAGTGCACCCAGTGGCGCTGTTTAGTATATCATTTGAAGCAGCTCCTCTATTCCTATCAACCAGACAAAGTCACAGAACACCTAAGTATGCATCTGATCTCACATTTTTCAATGAATGCCATCATATTTCCTGTCCATTTTAATACAGTTCCATTAAGCTGCTACTATATGAATACCAGGAAAATTCATCACAAAACAAATGGTCCATAAAGGACTTTTTTCAAAAGGAACCAAGATGTGTTTTGGGCAGAACAAAGACCAGAGGGAAACAGATGTGAGTGAATTTTATATAAAAAGCTGACATGGCAATAAGAAAATCAAAATTCTGGCACCTGAACTGTAACTTTTATATGCATCAAAGGAGTTTTGTTTAAAGATCAAGAAGAAACTTAGGAACAAAGTTTATACAATAAAAATATTGTATACAATTATTCATACAGTAAAATCATACCTACTGTCCTGCATGCATTTGCACCACAATGGTGGATAGTATAGGTTTAGTGTGAGCAAGATTGGGTAGTGTTCAGTCTGTAGGACAAAGGTTTTTGTTGTTTGTTTGGTTGGTTTTTTTGCCAAACACAGAAAGTGCTTAGTGAATGTATATGAGAGTTGCAGCTAGGGAAAGGACAATCTCAGAAGTATCACAGCAAGAGCACTTCCATGCAGAATTGCTTGGTAGCATTCTTCCCCCATCTTCTCCTGCATCTCAGCCAGACTTTTACAGATTATTATCCATTTATATTAATCACTTTCTGGTGTTCAAAAACAGACACAATAGATCCTGTTATGCAGAAGATCTGCTTGGAGACTGCAGCTAAAGATAGTGACATTCTGAAAATACAAGGTGCCAAGTAGTTTTACAATACAAATTGAGCATCTGAACCTTTAAAAATGTATTTGTTTCTCAAATGTAAAAGGAAAAGAATATCTCAGGACAAATTATGAAAATAAAATTATTTAATTAAGTTTCTAGATATAACAGTTGTAAGAGAAGAGGCTATAAGAATATTTATAGCTTATCTTCAGAACAGAATTTTATTATGTTCTAGTATAAGACAGAAAATAATTAATTGTCTAAGTACAATAAGTGATTGTGTATGAGGATTTGAGCACGAATATACTTCTAGAATTGCCTTTACTCACAGGTACAAGGGAGCCAAACAAAGCTCCTGAAAACAATCATTATTACCTAGGTTTTTAATGTTTGATGTTAAAATTCTAAATTTCTAATAGTATGTTAGCATATAATCTTTTTCATTTTACCTCCTTGATCTCAGCTGTGAGCTAGAATTTTTTGGTGTTTTAAGTAGAAATATATGCTAAAATTATGTGAGAATCAGAAAGTTAAAGTCTGCACTAAAGTCTGCACCATTCCATACTAGATTTATTATGGCATTGACATGAGAAATTTGTACTCATAAAGTATTCTTTGAGTGAACTGGGAGGTCTGTGTTTTCTGGGAGGGAGAAACAATATTTAAATTGACAGTGAAACAAGATTTACCAAAGAGCTTTTGAGAGAACATGTTAGAAAACAGGAGTTAATTCTAGTAAAATTTAGTTGATTTACTTAGTAGTTCTTGCACAAAAACAAAGCTTTTAGTGGTTTTTTTGTGGGTTTTTTTGTTGGGTTTTTTTGTTTGTTTTTTCACTAGCCTAGTGATTACAAACAGCTGAATGTAAGTGTGGAGAAGGGTGTGTTTCCAAAAACAAAAAAAAAAAAAAAAAAAAAAAGGGGGGGGGTTTTGCTTATTTTCTATTGTTTCTTTTTTTTTTTTGTAATATTAACATGTCTGTCTAAAACAACAAAAAGTCAAGAGCTGGATTGGGACAAATAGGGTGCAATTGCCATCACATCCTGCCCAAGGGAGAATAACTCACCACAGGGGACTGAAGTAAGAAGTGATGCACAGCTGCTGCCTGCACTGTCTTGCTCTATTTTATGATATAAACACTATGAACAGTATTTATATCACCTACTTTTAGACAGCTTATATGAGCTTTCAGTGCCTCAAATTTAGGCACCTTCCTGCAGCAGAGTGATTCTGCCTCTGCTGAGGACCCAGACTCACCCTGTAGCTAAGAGAGAAAGCTTTGAAGAAATTCATGCTTGCACCTACAGAAGCAAGCAGAGCAGTTCAACAGAAGCAATTCCTTAGGGTAATGCATGGCTGATGAGAAACTGACATCCACACTATACTTATTAAAGGGTTTGGATTTATTTTGATCTGGGTCTAGGAATTTTATTATCTGAAAATGGTTGGATCACATTATCTGGTTATGCCCAGGAAAGTCCACCTTGTGTTCTTCAAGACCACTTTATTATGTGAATTCAAGCACAGNACATGCTATCTATTTTCTTGCCATGTGCAAGAAAAGGGAAAAAATAAAGACCATAGAAATCTATGTAATTCCAGAGGAAACTGCAGGGTATCCATACACCAGAATACCAGGCTCATAAACCTGATTAAGCAGATGCCTAAATCCAGCAAGATTCAAAATGCCAAACACTTCTTTTTTGTGTGATGAACACATATAGGAGAATAGCACTCCTCTCTCATGGCTAGCAAGTGGAAGTTTCTGCCCCAAAGAACCCAATACAACTGCTTAAGGCAGGGGAGCTGTTTTTTATAGGTTTTTTACAGAGGTCTTGGTGTTCTTAAGAAGACACTGCCTCAAACTGCTCTCTAAGATTTTAGTATCTAAATCCTTCATAAAATCCTTCTAGGACCTTTTGGAAGTCTGCATATTCATAACTTCTGTATAAGTGTATTACTGGATTTGCATGTAATGAAATACATGCAATATAGCCTTCATTTCTGAGTAGTACAAAACCTTTCACTTCACTTGCTTTTCTGTTTGCTAGAATCACAAATCACTTCATACGCTGAGACCCTCTGATGTCACATATACAGTAAAAAATATTGTTTCAAAAATGATAGCAAATTAACAGCTTTGCTTTAGTCACCTCTAGATAGATAGACAGAGGGATGGATGGATGGATGGATGGATGGATGGATGGATAGATAGATAGATAGATAGATAGATAGATAGATAGATAGATAGATAGATAGATAGATACGCACCTCACAAATAAGATACAGACTTCAGTCCTTCACAAATCCATTCCAAGTTTTTCAAGTATTTAGGTATTTTAATATGTTAAGAAGGCATAAAAAAATTCCCTGAACTATCTTAAAATGGAATGATATTGGAGCCTGGCTCTTTATTCTTTCTCACGTAGTCCATTCTTTTCTTAGCTGGAACATATATTGTGAATCAAAACCTTTAAAACTGTATTTTCATTATGGGATCATGAAGAATTTATATTTCACGATTTCAGTCCTTGAGAAATGTACTTGATTGAGAGTGACTAATTATGAATATCAAAGCAACAGCAGGGAATATTTATTGAAGGAACTAATGACAACTATGAAGTTCAAACGCTAGGAATACTGTCAGAAACACTCCAACAAGCACTTGTGCCTGATGAAATTTTGAAAGCAAATAAAATTCCACAGAATTCATGTGCAAAAAAATGCAAAAAAAGATTAAAGACTCACATCTGAAGGGAAGCTACCATATGACATTTCCTTCACCTCCACTTCCCTCTGCAGGCTGCTGCACAGTATTATGAAGCACCTCTTCTCCCTCACTCTCCTCTTCCCATTTGCTTTCCCTTTGATCCTATCACCAATAGGCTTTCAAGTACATTTCTTTTTGGATCCATCCCTTTTACTTGTCTCTAGCATCATACAAAAATACAAAGTAAACTCTGGTTTTATCAAACCAGCATCTCAGCCCCAATTCACAGACTTCTCTCTCCTGGCTTTTATCCAGCTCTGGTTCTGTTCAAAGTAAAGCTTTTTCTACCAGTATCTGCTCATGAGTTATAGTGTAAGAAATAAGTTTTAAGCAACAGTCATCACAGTATCTAGTGATGACTTGTTAAGTGGACTTGTTTCATTTATGACCAGAATCTGCATCACTGGTGACTACCAACTTTTTGTAAAGACTAAGTAAGTGGATTTTACCTTTTTAAATAAATTATTTCCTTGTCCTACCGCATGACGCAAAAGAAAAAACTCCAGGCTGTTCTGCCTACCTGAGTTATTAAAATAGCTGTATCTTGACCATGTGGGGTTTTCATATCATAATTATAAAGGCAAATTAATCACAGGCAAGAACAGTGGCAAGGAGTACCATATCACTGTTTACATACAGGATCATGAACAATTTCTATTTCACAATTTCAGTCACTAAGTCCTTACCACTATTTAATGTCAACCCCAGAATATAACGTAAGAATAATTTTGCTGATATAATATTTTTCACATCAGGTTATAGTCACAGTATGCTACCATATTAAACTGCATTTTACTTTTACTGTTAAAAAACATGTTTTGGTGCCTTCTTCCTAATTTTGGATTTATTTGCTGCTACTGAAAGCACAGTTAACATAAAAAATGTCAACAAACAAAGTTTGTGCCTGTTGGCCATGTTTAGACCAGTAAAGGAGATTAAAGCAGTAGTAAATATATCAGTTAGCCCCGTGGTGCCACACACTATGTGCTGCCTCAGTCCTGATGTAGACAGAAGTTGCATTTACCTCTGGTGTTCCACACTTTTAGTAACAGCAACTTATTCCATATATTACTCTGAAACTGTATTCTTTTTAAAATTATTTTTAATTATTAAAACTTTTTCTCAAAGCCTATGCATCTGTTTAAATCAAAACAAAATAAGCTAAAAAGCCAAATCTTTGGCAATTTCATATTAATTTTGTATTTGGATTTTATTATGTTGATTCCTTTTCAGTGCTGTTTGATAAGATGAAAAAGCCACTGGCTACGCTAAAAGTCTCTAAACTTTGTGGAGTAATTATGAAATAATGACATTAAAAATTGCTGTGCTAATGAAAAAAATTAATTTTCCACTCCCCAAATACAGTATCACACTTTTCATCTTAAGAGTCAACATCATGGTAAATGGTAGATAAGCAGTGCTTTGCTTGGAGCTAGCTAATATTTGTTGCAATTTTTGTCAGACTTCAGTCTAGGAGACTGTCATTTTTCATTCCTGTATTCTGATGTGGATTGTGACTTTTCTGACTATAGCAGAATGGCAAAGGCAGTGCTTATCTGCACATCCCACCACTTCTATATTGCAGCTGCTTTTTTCTTGTTTGTCTTTTATCTGTATTCTTCCCAAAGTGTTGATGATCCAGAAGCAAAAGACACATCTGTACTGCTGTTTGCTATTAATATTTCTCCCTCCTCCAAAAATGAAGCAGAAAAATGCAATAAACCTCTCATTCCTAACATCTTTATTTGAAGTCATGTCCTAAACCCAAATCCAAACCAATCCAATACCTTCTTCTACTGCACACAGTATTAAATTACTTCATAAAGCAACAACTGCTATTACTCAATGCAAGTCAAGTCAGGTAGGACATCCTGACCCACCTGGACCACACCACATCATTTGTAGGTGGGCTGCAAGGCACTGGTGCCTGGAGTGCAGCCACCAGGACTCAAGATGCCATGGAAGCTCATTACAGTAATGATTCATAAGAAGGACATGGATTTGCTGGAGCATGTCCTGAGAATTACAATGAAAATAATCCCAAGGCTGGACCACCTCTCCAGTAAAGACAGGCTGAGAGATTTGGGGTTTTTCAGTCTGAAGAAAAGGCTTCATGGAAATCTCATAACATCCCTTCCAGGACCTACAGAGAGTCTTTAGAAAAGCTGGAGAAGGACTTTTTGCAAGGAGATGTAGCAATAGGACAAGGGGGAACGGCTTTAAACCAAAATATCTAATTTAATCTAGCATTAGATTAGATATTAGGAAGACATTCTTCATTGCAAGGGTAGTGAGACACTGGAACAGTGCATTGAGACACTGGAACAAGTCACCCAGGGAAGCTGTGACTGCCCGATCCCTCAAACTGCTCAAAGCCAATTTAGTTTAGGCTCTGAGCAACCTGGTCTGCTGGAAGGTGTCACAGCCCAAGAATGGCAGGTTGGAACTAGGCAATTTTTATGGTGCCTTCAAACACACAACATTCCACAATCTTCTTGATTACTCACCTCGCAGCAGGAGGTGGGAGACTACCATGAAGCTGTTGCCATCTCTGACCTGGAGCCATCGCAGAGATGCCCCATCTGCTGGCTCACAAAGGATGCCTCTGCAGTTCTTGTGAGTATCTGAGAATTTTAGCAGAAAACTGGAACCTCTGCTGTGACAGGAATATGGATGGACAGCTCGTAGTTTCCCCTCTTTAAAAAGTAACTCCACAGGGTTTAACTTCTACAGTCTAAGAATAAAATAATAATTACAGATGGGCTGTAAAATTAGAGTTTGTAAACAAGATTCTGATACTGTCCAAATTTAAGCAAAATTGCTGCATTAACACACACAAAAATTATGAAAGATTACTTTAGTTATTATGTCTTTTGTTCCAGCAGATATTGCTAAACTCAGCCTGTGTTTCTTTATTTTTACACAGCTCTGCAGAGGAACACTTGTGTGCCTCATGCTTTTGCTCCCCACTGCTTTGTTCCTTCTCAAAGACTGAACTGACTGGACTCCTCCCCATATCCCCAGGAGTTTCTCACTTTCAAGAAAATCATCTTCCAAAATAAATAGTTCAGGAAATAAATCTCTGGGCAAAGAAAGAAGTCCTGGCCCTTCTAAAATGCAATAGTTTTGACCAGCTTTAGTCAGAAAGTGCTCCAAGAAACAGCTGACAGAAAATTCACTGAAAGGAGGCTAAATCCTAAATATAAGAAATATATATGACGTTTTCTTTTGAATAACTGGTAGATAAAACTACAGTCTGAAGCTGTAGAAACACAAAACTAAGAGCACTTTTAAAAAAGCAGGAGAGGAAGGGAGAGAAGGGAGGGCAGGGGCAGGACATGGACATACACCCAAAAAACTTAACAAAAAGACCAAGCAGTTGGGGAAAAAGTAACATGGAGTGAAGCTATTGGAAATTTACTGTCAGATTATCTTTATAATAAAGGCAACCCAAATTGAATATTAGCTCCTGGCAAGGACCAAAGAAACAATAAAGGTGGAAGAATTCTAGCAACCGAGTCCATAAAAACTAGAGGACACCGAGTCAGCTATTCATGAGTGCCCAAGGAGAATGATTTCTTGATGAGATTGTTGTATCTGATATGGAACAAAAAATAAGTTAAAGAAAGAAACTCTTCCCCATCATGCTGTGCACATGGAACAGGGTAATTGTATATAGAGGTAAAGGACTGCTGACAGGATGGGTGCAGAGGGAAGAGCATTTTGAGTCTGCATAAAGCTTTTTGAGATGTATTAAAGGGGGGCTGCAGAGATGCTGAAAACCTAGGGAAGGTTTCAGGGAAGGACCAAAGGAAGAGAAAAGCAAGACACTAAGGGGAGGGACTTTCAGAAAGACATCACACAAGACTGCTGCAATTGATAGTCACTCAGGAACACACAGATTAAGTTATAGAAATGTCATACTCACTTTTGAGTTCAGTAGTAACTAAGCTCCTATTAAAATGACTACAAAATTCTTAGTGAGTTTTGATCTTGGTTTTATTTTTAGGATTGATGGCAACAATGAGAGAATTTATACTGAAAGGGAAAGCAACAAAACAATCTCAGAAAGCCTTGTAAGTCCACTCATCAGAATTCCACCAAATATCCACCTCCTCTGTCATGGTTATGTCTGTGTAACTGCACAGGAAGCGCTTCTTTAGTTCCTACATCTTCCTACATCAGTGTTCTGCAGCAAGCTGAATGTAGATATGCCCCAATTTTCCCATCCCACTCTGCAACCTCCTTTCTCTCAATATCAAACATATTATTAGTTCTGTGTCTTTTATTGCTTTTCTCATTTTGTTGTTACACAGCTCCTCTGAAAATTGCTGTGTAAGTCTTGAATGAATATAATATCCTGAATTAATATAATGTCATAAATGAATGAGAATATAATGGTTTTAATCACAAAGGAAAGCTGCTCTCATTTGTTTTAACTGTTCCCTGAAATAATCTTGCCAAAATGCTTTTAGTCTTGTTAAAGTTTCATTTTAAGTACTTACTTCAGTTCATATTTATATACTGCTTAAACTGATCTTTGTGTTGTTTTTCACCTAAGAAGATATTTGAAAAGGAGGAAAAATTCACTTGTGAGGATCAGAAATACAATTGATAAATTTATCATGTTATTTATATGGAATTCATCAGAACTTAATTTCCTAAAACTTCATGATATTTGGAACACCTCTTGCATTTTTGATGAGTTGCCCAATTAAAAAATAATGAACCTGTTTTTTTGTAAAACAGACTCATTATCTTGGTGGTTTCCAACAGCAACATAGAGCTCAGTTTTATATCAAATTATTTTGTGCCTATTGGCCAACAATACCTTTGCAACCTTCTAAGGTGCTTCAAAAGTCAAACAGTTTCCCCAGGAGAAAGTTTTAAAGCTGCTGCTATTCCCACTACCAAGTTTATATCTAGGCTCATAAAGAAAATAAAACTTGTAGTGGAAGCAGACGGAACCCATTGGATGTTCAAGACCTTTCTCTTGTACCTTAACCTTAGTGGAACACCTTAGGAGAACAGCTTCATCTTCAGCAGATAACACCAAGATTTCTGCTGCTGACTCTTCATGGGATACCTTTGTTTGTTTTTACAGTATTACTCTTAAAGTATTATTATTCTTATACAAAATATTAAACCCCTTCTCAGGGTAAATAAAGAACCACTATATATATATATATATAGATAGATAGATAGATAGATAGATAGATAGATAGATAGATAGATAGATAGATATATTTTACATAATCTATTATGTATCATAATACTTATTCTGATGATATGATATTTATTGTATTATATTATGTTATACCTTATCAGGGTATTTAATGCACCACCAACCACTCTCACTCACAGGAAAATAAAAACTTCTTCCAATAATATTTTCTGTTACATGCACGTTTGAGGAATGATCAAAACGTACTTGAAATTACAGCCCACACAAAACTCAGCTTCAACAATTATCATGTGCACTTCCAATAGTTAGCACTGATGTGCTAAACAACAGGCACAAAACAAAATATCCTCTCTGTCTCAATGAACACAGAACCCCAGAATCATGGAATTATTTGGGTTGGAAGGGACCTTGAAATTTATCTCATTCCAAGCCTCCTTCCATAGGTAGGGACACTTTTCACTAAATCAGATTTCTGAAAGTCCCATACAGCCTGGCCATGAACACCTCCAGAAATGGTATGTAACTCCTGGGCAACCTTTTTCAGTGCCTCACCACCCTCACAACAAGGAATTTTTTCCTAATATCTAATCCAAACCTATCCTCTTTCACCTTAAACCCATTGCCCCTTGTCCTTTCACTGCATGCATATTGTAAAACATTCCTCTCCACTCTCCTGTTATTTTTTGGTTTTATGTGATACTATTCATGCACAGTGGAATTTGTTCAAAAAGAACAATCATACCATATGCCAAAAAAGGGCCTTGAAGATGTTGTCTCAAAAGGTAGAGGAGGACTCAACTCTCTCATTCATCAACGAGCATCACACACAGGGTTTTTCTCCTACATCCCATTCACTGGCTGATTATTCAGTTGTTCTAGCCTCCCTCATGCATTGTATCCTCTAGCCTTAAGTGCCTATATGAAAAATTATCCTGCAAGGCAGAAAGCTGCCTAAAATAAGGGACTGCATCAGTAAAAGCAGTGATGGCCTAACTCTTTGTGGAAGCAATAAGCATTTCAGCAAGAACAAGTAACTTTAAAAACTGAAGTATCTCTTATTTTTTGTTATTTGGAAATGGGGACATATGCATGTGTCTGTGTAGCATAAACAAGTTTTCTGGACAGAATGGAAAAGAGTTATTTAGAAGAGAGAAGTTTCCCGTAAGAAACTGAGAAAGATGTTCAGAATATATTTTATAACTTGCCTTTGCATATTAACTCCTCACTGTTGAAAGACATGCCTGCAGCTCACTTGTAAAATAAAATCAACCAAGACACTTTTCTCACAAAAATTTGTTTGAATATTTTGTTCCTGTTATATTAAATGCAACTTGGTAAGTTCCTTTGCTCCAAAGGGTTCCAGTGATTTGTACTTGCAGATCGCAGCAGGGTGAAATAAAAATGAGACAAATATTTGTAGAATAAATATTGGTAATGTTTACAAATTTGACTTTCATATGAGTGTGTCAAAACTACAAATATGTGTTAATCAGAAAATGTGGCTGCTAGCTGTTAGTATCAACTTCCCAAAATGCTTATTGTTGAAAATTTTAAAGAGCTCATCTCATATTTACTCATTTCAAGTAATTAATAATTTGCCTCCATATCTCTATATTGGATTAACATAAAGGTATAGCAACTTTAAGATACATTTTGAGAAATTTTATTTTGCTACATCAGTCCTTTTCTTACAACTCATCTGAATAGTCACTGCGTGCAACAGGTCGATCCGCTCCGAACATCAGGCAAGCCACAAAATGGAACAAAAATATGGGCACTTAGGTAACAGCCATTAAAATTATGATGATCCTAATTTTCAAATGCCATTACTCTTTCTATAAAGGCTTATTGTCTGTGCTGTACAATAAATGTAATAATGATGGTGAAAGGACTGTAAAAAATAACCCAGAAGTTTATAAATCAATAGCAAAGTGACACATGTGATTTTTTACCCCAACTGAAGTTTATGGACTGATATCAGATTTTTTTATGGACTGACATCAGATTTTTTTTTTTTTGCCTTGAAGAATAAGATCTGGATTCATCTATTCTTAAGTGTAGAATTTGCTCCATCTTCACTTGGCTTTTTGCTCTTCTCGCAGTTGAAAAGGATAGGGAACTTTTGTAGTGTTTCCTCTTTGGTCAAAACCAGATTAAGCTGGAGATCCATTAGGCATGGAGGTAATGGCAGTGACCATCCTGTTACTGAGAAATGTAATTACTCTAGAATATTCACAGAAGAAAAAACCTAACAATGACAGGGAAAGTATGCAACTACTAAAAAGACAACTGAACCTCACTTATAATCCAAATTTGTAATCCACTCGTTATCCATAGTGTAACCTATACCTCAGAATGCGATATGATCTCAGCAGACTTTTTGAATGTAAGGAGCTGTTTGGTTTCAGAGGTTTATGAATGTATATACCTATGTGGACATAACACTGTGAACATAATACTTCCATGTATTCCTCTAGGTTGAAGAGACAGGCTAAGTCTATTAGGCAGCCTGTGAGAGGAGTAATTTAAATAGGTTCATCAGATACGGAAAAGCTTTGTTTCAGCAGTGATCTGCATTTACGTGTTTAAGTATTCAGCAGCAACCAGATTTTGGTATATGAGGTGGAAGAAGTTTGTGGTTTAGCCAGTTTCTGTACT
Source organism: Regulus satrapa (assembly GCA_013396955.1). NCBI lineage: Eukaryota > Metazoa > Chordata > Aves > Passeriformes > Regulidae > Regulus > Regulus satrapa. The sequence continues at coordinate 129,533 of VWZN01020900.1, read as the reverse complement.
GAGGATAGACTGTGCTCTAGACAATGATTTACAGTGTCCAGCTGGAGCTGCTTTAAAAAGCAAATGCAAACTCTAAATTACTAATTAACAAGGTACAAAGATGCATCCACAAACGATCCATCAATTACTGCTGAATCTCACCAGGATATGAAGCTGGCATGTTTTAGAAGGACAACTAAACAATTAGGCCACAGATTTATTTGTATTATGTTTGATGTCAACGTAACAGAGAAAGGTTTAAACAAAAGTACATACATAACTATGACATTATGATTTTGTAAGTCTCATGAAGAAATACTGACATAAATGTAAAATGGAATCTCTTAGCAGAAAGGACCGTTCCCTCCTCGCATTTCTTCAGTGCTTCTCACAATTACATTGCAATTTTAAATTTTGATTATTTACTGCTCTATTTAGTTTTGTTAAAAAACCGTGCAATTAATTCTCAATCAAATTCTTCCATCAGCTGCATTCAATGAAGACAGGCAAAAATCAGGTGGTGGGGGGGTGGTCTTTAGCTCAAAAAACTAATAACAGAAGCATGCACGTGGTTTAGAGCCAATCTTCTACAATCAATTCACACATGGCTTTTAGTATGCTGTCTCAGTAGTTAAAGAAGAAAGAGGCTTTGGAGTTCTCATTCAAAGAACAGTACAGGACTTCTGAAGATCAGCTTTAAGAACAAGCTAATCACTGTTTCAGCACTCGGTTTCAGGAAGTCCTTTCTGGGAGTCCATCCACTTCATCAGCCATGCTACATGGCAAAGACAGGTGTTTGTCCTTAATCAGTGAATATTAGCTATATTGCAGGTATTCCATTAACAGTACTTATTGCAAGGCCATAGTCAGCACAAAGACTATCTCTTGTAATAACAGTAGTCAAAGAACATTGCTCCTGCTTGTCACCAATTCAATAAACAAACATCTCTTGTGCCATTCTTTTAAACACCGTCACTTTAAAATTAGATTTTGATTTTCTGCTCAAAACCATCTAAACCTCTGTTGAGCCAACACGTCTTACTTTGCAGTTCTGATTTGCATTATCTGTCCTCCCTGTTTTATTTCGCAACAGGACTGCTAGCAGAGGATAGACGGCTTCACAAAATAAAACTGTTTTATTAAGGAAAGTTTTACTGTGAATCATCTTTGGCACTACATTTTGAAACCATTTTAAATACATGTATGCTACGCAAAGATTGGACCGGATATGAATACTGATTAAAGAGAAAATGGCCTGAGTGAGAAACCATTCAAGAGGCATTTTCCATATTTCTTAAAAACAAAGATAGTGCTGATAGATTAAATTATATATAGCTATTCTCATCAAAGGAGCCTAAATTTTTAACATGCAGTATTAACTTATATGCTAAAGTTGTAAAGCCAAAAGCTAATATCAGAGAACTAAATGTTTACGCTGTGAATCAAATCTGTGCAACTAAAGAAGATGAAGTTGCTGTTTGTATTTATAGGTTCTTTCTGAAACACTACATCAGTTTAAGATAAAAGATAGAAAACAGATCAGGTTGAGCCACTGGACACTGCTGTTCATCAGCCCTTGCCTTTGATTTGTCACTGCATTGTTTAAGCTTCTTAAGGACAAAAAGTCATTTAAAAACAAGGGTACTTCAAATCTGGAAGGCCTTTAGAAATTGTTCAACATCTGAAGTCTAGTGGCTGACAACTGGATACTTGGGACATACAAAAAGCATTTTGCCACTGCTTTTAACAATCTCTATTTCAGTGCTACTGTGAGCATAACTGTAAGGTCAAAGGTGCACAGCATTGGGAATGGGCATCCTCAGGTGTAGAAAAGATTTGAAACATGGAAACAGTAATAAATAACAGTATAGAACATGACTTCTAACAACCTCATCCATTTGCCTCCTAATCCCCAAATGCAACATGCCATAAAATCAGCAGACACCCGTTAAACTGACTACATAAACTATCACACACTGACATGGTAACAAACAAGAGGTTCCCTAAGGTAGTAAACTCCTCTCAGTACTCTTCCTCATCCCAGGCAAGTGTTCAGCTCCATCAGTTTTAGAGAACTTTGCTAGTATGGCTGGTAAAGTTGATGGTGGTGTAATTAGAAAGCCAAGCACAGAAGTGGGGACAATAGCCACGAATATTCAGCTGCTGAAAGTTTCTTCTGAATTTTACTGCTAATAACACTATACTACTGCCACACTGCCTTTCAGTGACACATGACAAAAAAGGGACAATCTTTCTCTAGCAGTTTCCACAGAATTGTAAGACATCTACCTGAAAGAAACATCAGGTTGTGAGACCCATGTTCTCATCATTACTTCAGGTATACATTCCCATATACCATCTTGAGCAGCTTCAAGATAGTTTTTGGAGGATTTTCTATCAGATCAGTTTTCTAGTTCAGGTCAGCATCTCAGAGAAACATTTCCTGAAGATGGGAAAGCTGAATCCTGAACTGAACTTACAGGATATGAACACAGGATCTGACATCTGGCCTCCTCAGCCATGTGACCATCAGCCACCACTGTCGTACTTTTTGCAGGATAACTGTACATGAAGATCTGTTCCCCACTGTTATACTTCACTTCTTAAAACATAAATCCTGTTTAAGAAAGTAATTTTAGCTTCCTTATTAATTACTGCTCTCAAAGACAAACTCTAAGGTTGTAAGGCATACCAAGAATAATTCAAAAGCTATCCAAAGACATCTGACATGAGAACCACAATGAGGCATTTACAGACTATATTTTACCAAGTTTGGACTACTTCCACATACCTCCATAGTTCTCCAGCCACAGCAGTGTCCAGACATATTCTCCCACTACAGCACATCACAATCTGACACCAAGATGTATGAAAGCCTCACCCCATGCATTGACTTCCCTCCAAGGCCAACCCATGAAAATGCCAGAAAGAGGCTCCTGCAGTCTGCAGCACATTAGAAACTCAACACACCAGCCGGGGGGGCATGGCTGAAAACATCAGATAAATATGTTGCTACTATTATAAACAGGTCATGAGCTGTGAAGACGGGAAAAGAAACTGTTTCTGGCAACAGAGAAATCTACATTACAGAGTGGGCTATAGGACCTACTGCTCAGTCAAGCATCAACTAGTTGGACCTCCCAAACAGCAGGATTAGCATGGTTAAATTAGCCTTTGATCTCTCTATGAAGCAATCCTGTGTAGTTTTTTATTCTGCATATGTTTTGCATTCATGTGTTGGTCAGATGGTCCCATAAAACAAAGTTTCAACCTCGTTTGCAAGCAAGCACCTATTCTGATAATATGCAGTTTATCTGGCTCTTTCAGTCCTTACATGTGACTGAAGTCATTCCAGCTAAAACCCATAGCTTCAGGTCTGCATGCACACACAGAGATACTATGTGTTACTCTGTAAGCAAAATTATTTAATGCCCCTATACACCACCTGTTAAAAGTAGTGGACATTTCTACTTATTTTGGGGAGATCTGCCCTGCTATTTTAAACCAAACAGATCAGCGAGCAGGTTCAAGGCTTCACTGTTTGTCAAGCATCTGTACAAACGCTCCTTTCAGGAGGGAAAGAAAAAAAAAAAAAAAAAAAAGCCAGTTCGAGATGCTTGGTACCCTTTACATCTGCTACTCAGCTGGAGACATAGTTAAAAGGCCATTAGAAGCACAAGGTGACAGACCTCACAGGCCAGACGAGCTGGAGAGCAATTTGCTGTTTGCATTAGGAGCTTCTTTTCAGCTGCTTCTTCTCAATGCACTGAAAGCAGCTCCTGTACCCAATCCTGAAAATCAGGACCAGGAGAGGTGGGCAGCAGGTCTCCATCCCATCTCAGAGCTGGGGTTGTCCTGAAAAGCCTCTCCCTGCACATTCAGGTTTCACAGTGGGTGGAGGGGACAGCAGCCCTTCCAGCACTACCCACAACCCCTGGCTTTGCCCACAGACACTGGCTCTGCTGGGCAGGTGTCACAGTAGGACCCAAATTGCTGTCGCCTGTGCAGTCAGAGGGAACCTCTTCCAGCATATTTTTGCGGCCCTGCCTGCAAATGTTGTGTGTCTTCTGGGTTCCACAGTTGCTCAACAGAATAAGGTGTTGCTTCTCCCCTTTGCTAGAAAAAAAAGGTCACATTAGCTCATTAGCTAAAAGAAGCTGGTCGGAGAGAGTTGGTGGTCTTTGTGACAGCCTCCTATAACAAGAGGTAGAAAGTTCTTATTAGGGAAGGGGGGTTTTTTTTGGGTTTTTTTTTGGTTTTTTTTAGTTTTTTTTGTTTGGGTTTGGGGTTTTTTGTGGTTTTTTTGTTGGTTTTTTGTTGGGGTTTTTTTTTTTTGGATGTGTGCTGGAGCTCTAGAGCCATAAGTAGTGAAAAAAGCAAATCTTGGTTTCAGTAGGGTTTAGGCCTTTTTTACATATACACCAATAAAGTGCTATGAATTTTACCAGCATATGTTCTTTTTGCCATCTGCAACACATTTTAAATTTCTTTTGCATCTTATAATGTATTCTCTCTCTTTAGCATAATAACAATTTTGCCTTTAAACACCAACCTTTATATGCGGTTCTTAGAAATTTCTGAAGAAGTGTTAATGCTTTTACACATACATAAGCTGCTAAAATAATTATGCCTGGTAGCATGAACAGTCAAAACTACAGAATGTGGGCTCCCTTCACGGGGAGATAGCACCCAATAACCAGGTAAAAAAGGGGGCATACAGTCAGAGTTCACTAGAAAAGTAATTTCATTTTGTTAGTAATGCGAGTGTTGATACTTTGATGCCATAATGGAGTTTTAAGCACCAAGCCCGTTATTTCAACTAAAAATTTTAATGTAATTATGCATTTTTACTTTACTAAGCAGAACGAAATATTTGTATGCATGTTTTTCTTCCATGCATTGTGGGCAGTAAGACAGATCTCCAAGTGATACTGCAAGATACTCAAGTCATTCAAAAGAAATGGCAGGTAGTAGTTTTAAAGACAAATTACCCAGAAAAGCTTTTATTGTTGATCGTGTGTTATAAGATTTGCCATTTGCAAGTAATTGTACATTCAGCTGAAACTGACCCTTTATGAGAGCCAAGTGGTAATATAAATGAAAAGAATATATTCTTTATTGCAGTAATATAAAAAAGAATGGCCTGAGCTTTTAACATAGTACTTGACCTCTGGTGTCTGAACACCACCTAATCTCAGGAGTATTTCACAACAGCATATGATGAAACAAGTACTAATAGAGCTTTAGAACAGTTTAACACATTAGCACTTAGAAGTGTAGAAAATATTATAGCTTTAGGTATGCTTATAAATCAGACTGACAACAGAAAGAAAAGAGATGGTTAGAGACAATAAACTGAAGTTCATCATTACATTAATTATTAAAGCACTGCCTTTTCTATTTTAAAGTCCCTCTTTCCAAGATACTCTAGCATAAAGTCACACTGGGAAACTCCAGATGCTGAGATTTAAAATTCTCATTCAAAACTGAATTATTTATAATCATTAAAAACATGCTATTTCTTCCAAAAGGCCCTGATCTTACAAACATCACCTTTAGGTTTTAGATGAGCGTACTTAAATTGTATTCCCTTTAATGGCACCAGTCACATACAAACCACTAAATATGTACAGAAGTGACAGCAAAACAGGTCTTAGGAAAGATGCACTTCCTCCTACCTATATACACATGACAATTTATTAGCATGCACCCACAACTGAAAAATAGGGGAGGCCAAAAGGAGAAGTGGCCAGACACACCCTTGATGCTGCAATTACTGCAACTGTAAACAGAGGTGAGAGGGGGTCACACACAATGAGGATGATACAACTACAAGAGTGCAAAAACAAAAAGAAAGTAAAAATTTTACATTAAATTCCGTGTCCATCTTCATTGCCATCATAGAGATCAGAAGTAAATTAATGTCTAATGGCCCAAAACAGATTTCACAAATTTGCACTGAATATAGTATTTATTTTTAGTAAGTATTTCTTTTTTAACACTGCTGAGGCTACCACACAAGGTGTCTGTGAATCCCCATCTACTTCCTGGTTTTCAGGCACTTTCTTCACACAGCTCTCAGTGAGAGCAGAGAGAAACAGTAAAAGAAGGTATTAATGAACAAGTACTTTGATACAGACTCAGTCTGGAGGATTTTCCCTTATCTGCCAATCTATTACTGTATTTTAGAGCACAAAAGCAAAACATTCAGAAAGAGTATCTTGGAAGCATCTGACATGGACTAATAGCTCCATTACATGGGTGACTACTGAGATGGCATTATTATTTATTATTATTATTATTATTATCATCATCATCATCATCATCGTCGTTGTTATTATTACCACTTAGGAGGTACAAGCAACTGTGTTATGTATGCTTTGCTCGCTTCAGTCAACGCCTCTGCATTATGCCAGTATAAAGCCTATTCATCAAAGCACAATTTCAAGTGACTCCTGACCTTCAAAATGAAGGGTTTGCTTCTGCTTTCATTTCAGTTACTTTGACTGTGGTGACTGTGCTGCCAGACTCTCACCTCGTCCATCATCTGTGCAGGAGAACAAAGTTCACATACTTCTTACGCAACACTTAGAATTCAACGTCTTTACTGTTGGATGCTTTACCAGAACAATTCTAGTATTTATCTAAATAAACTATTATTCATCAAATAGTAACACCCCCCCCCCCATCAGTAAAACAAAGCAAAACAAAATAAAGAACAAATTCCAATAAAACCACAACCCATAAAACCCACACACCCTTCACCTTGGAAGTGGAAAGACACAAAGCAGACATATCAGCTACTTTAAACAATCAGACATTCATTTTAACTGAGAAGATTCTGAGTCAAGGGCACAATCCAACTTTAACTTTGACATTTCATTTTCATGGCTTCCTCTAAGATGATGCAAGTTACTGAAGGCACGATTGGAGTTAAGAAAGTATTGCCAAAAGATACGTTCTATGATTTTTCTCTTGTGTGTTGACTTTCAAATTACAGACTTTCATACAGCAAAACATTTCCTGCAAAGTCCTCAGGAGCTCCACTAAAAATCATGAATGCTGGGCCACGGCAACCTGAGTCTCACAGTAGAACTCTTTTGACACACAGGATACTCCACAGCAGCTCTCAGAGAGAAGTCCATTGCACGGACAGTCCAGCACACACTGCAAGCTCCTACTACCCACCTTGCAAGTGACTGATGCACTGAATTATTCCCACAGCAGCAGCATATCAAGTATACTTCAAATTTTCTTCCTCTGCCCCTCATTTCCACGTAAAGTTCCTTCACTGAGGACTCACTTTGCTAAACTATGTCAGAAAACAACTTTATGTGCCGTACTCCAGTGAAGGTCACAGCACTAGGATGCGGTGATCATACAAGACATCAGACACAGAAGGGTGATTACAAATACGTTCTGTACAATCACATAGAACAGTTTAGCATTGTAGTACAAATAAAGTGAACAACTGTAGTCACATTACTGCCAACTTCAACATATCTCACTTGCAACAAAATACAGTAGGAAAACTCTCCCTTACAGAGCAAAAACTGACAACCTTTTAAATCTGTAACTTCTACCTTCTCCGTGGAAAAGTGAGTGACAGTAAAAATTACATTGCAGAAGTTATCTAACAAGTCTCTTGCATTGCAGTTTCATTCGACAGAGAGGTTCCTCTATGCCCACAGCCTCTACAGTTTAAACAGATTCTTCACAGCTCTTTACATCAGTACATACACGCTTTGCCTCAGTACATACATGCTGTCTTCAGTTTATTCACTTCAACAGTCGTAACTATAGAAAACAGCTTTTAAACAAATGACAACAAAAAACATGACTACTTTTAAATCAAAACACATAAACCGCATTGTGTATTACTAGTTCTCATCATATTATCAAGAAATTGATACAAAATCTTTTGAAAACTGAATGTTTGTTCAGAAATATGACTGTAATAAAGTTCTTTGAGTTCCTTAAAACATTAGGTCTTTGACAGACTACACTTCCGTAATGCTCATAAAATTGCTTCCTTAATGAAGTCAGAATGATGGAAATAAGACAGAATGAGAAAAGAAAAAAAAAAAAAAAAAAAAAAAAAAAAAAAAAAAAAAAAAGAAAAAACACAAAGCTTCTCAAACCTGTACATTGGTTGCTTTAACTACACTTTCAACATCACAACATCACACCAGGCAGCAAATACTGAGCTTTAACATTAAGAAGAGTCCATGCTGCAGGAACAGTTATTACCCCACCTTGCAGCACTGTACAAGAACAGCACACTTAGAAACACACTTTAAAGCAATCCTAGTCTTAGAAAAACTCACTCGAACAGCTACAAACAGAACTGCTCAAAAGTTGATACACCAACTAGCAAAAAGGAAGATTAACCACAAAAAAACCCCAAACTACTTCAACACGAAGCTCAGAAAAAAATAACTCATACCCCCATAAATCATGTACTTAATCAAAAAGGCAGATTTACTTATGAAACTTAGCAGAAAACTGTGGAGTAATTTTGGACTGAACTACTATTAAATATTTAATTACTCTGAGTCTTTCTGTACTGATACATGTCAAGAGAAACTTGTAAATGCTGAGCTTACTTAAAAATTGCATGTCAACTTTGCACTGTACATTAAAAAAATATATGAAACAATAAAACTTCTCTGTGAGCTGAAAGCAACAAGTGCTTACCCAAAGTTATTAAAAGTCTGAAATTTACAGGAATTTCTTTTATTAATGGAAGGGAGGATATCCTACCATTCTGTCTGATAGCAGCTAGTGTAACAGTGAGCAAAGGGAAAGCATGACTGCATATTTAAAGGATCTGTGGCTCACAGGAAAGACTTCATGATTTCATATAACTGATGAGCAACCTGAATATAAATTACAGGAAAAAGCACAGAAAGACCAGAGAATCAGTAAGCCTGAGGGATGAAGGTGCAACATGGAACAACCTTCCCCGTATCTTTGTGAACTACAGCTTCGCTGTCCTGAGATTTTCCACATTTATCATTCCTCATGTAAAGTGCTAAATGTTGCACAGTGAATAACTGTGGCATTATTTCACCTCAAGGAAGATAAATTTACTGCTTCCAACTTTCAAGAGGAAGCGAGAAAACCGAGGAGCATCTAATTCACTCTACAAATAGCAGGACCTAACAGCAAAGTGCCAGTGGCGAAGCATAAACCTTTTTTGAGGGCTCAAGCAGTCCGATTTAAGCACCCCGGCTCATATCTTCACATATAATAGCTCTCTTTTTGTGCTGCTCTCTGATTGCTAAATGAGTTTCAGCCCCAAACGTATTTTTTATTAATTCAGTCTTAAAAATGACATACTGATGAGGTTGTATGGAAAAGTAGGGAAATAGCATTACAACAAAAAAACCGTTCCCAACACCTTCGTAGGCGGATTGCGCTGTAACCTGTTGTAGGCATGTTTCAGCAGACGGAAGAGCCAAGTAACAGGCTGCCGGGGCTGACGGGCGGCTGTGTGTGCATGTGTGTGGGTGCCTCTCCCCGGCAGCCGGTGCCTCTGCTCGATCCGTGCTGCGGCGGAGGCGCCCGGCGGCGCCTCCAAGGGGCGACCCGCCCGGCCCGGGGCCGCGGAGAGGAGCGGAGGGGAGCAGGACTGCCCTCCTCGCCCTTCCCCTCCTCCGCCGCCTCCTTCACGCCCTGTGCCCGCAGGCAGAGGGCAAAGTTTTTTTTTCCCCCGCACAGGGCGGCAGCGGAGACAGCCGCCACCGCGGACTGCCCGCTTGCCTCTCGCCGACCGACTGCAACTCTCAAGAAGTTTCAGCCAGCGAACAGAAACGCGGCTGAGCCTGCCCGCGTCTCCGTCAGTCTCACCTTTTTTTTTTTATTTTTTTAACCCCCCCACCCCCTTAGTTTCTGTATTTATTTAATCTTTATC
>VWZN01020900.1:82501-107832 GCA_013396955.1 Regulus satrapa | reverse complement strand
AATATTATTAATTGAAAAGCAAAGGAAAAAAAAAGCAATATCTTTGTTAAAGTAATTGATCACTTTCTAGAAAGGCTTTCAGTTATGTGGTTACCTGAAATATTAACTTACAATAAAGTTGTAGTGAGGAATGGTTCAAATTTCAAATTACTGCGCATAGCTCATTTGTCTACCAAATGATCCCATGGTAACAAACAGAAGAAATACATACAGAAAAAAAAAGATACACCAAGTAAATAAAGGTAAATTTTGAGAAAAATAGCTTAGAGAATCTATTTCATTAGGTTTTTGTTTTGTTTTTTCTTTGCAATGTTTATTAATAATTGGTCACTCAGTTCTACTGGGTAGTGCTACAGGTAAAGATAACAGCCTAAATTCTTGGTGAGAAATAATTACCAGATTTTATCAATAGACTTTCAGTTCCCACCTATATTTCTTCATAGTATCTGCTATTTTATTGATTGCATTTCTCTGTTTATTGCAGAGTCTGTGATTAAAGGTCCAGCTGGCAAAGGTGACCAGCGTTAATCAGATCCTATCTCTCCTGACAGTGATCACTGCAAAAATATTCCTAGTGCAAAATAACCATCAGTCCTGTATCTGGGAAATATTTATGGAGGTATTAATTTGGCACTAGGTGAGATATTCTGTAGCTAGCAAATCTTGGCTAAAGAATTAGCACTTGGGAATTTTACAGAATAGTTACTTTCCAAAGGAACTAGGATATTTAGGCTCAATAGGGTCTTGTTTTTTACAAAGTATCAAAATAGGAAGACTGTGACCTCAGTTTAAATGACGGCTAACAAAACTTTACTGACACTGTGACTTCATATATTTCCACTCCACCTTATCTATTAAGTCACAAAATACATCTTAATCTCCAAATGGTCAAGTACAGAATGTTAGTGATTTTAGCTGATGAGTGAAGCCAGATGTTTTCACCTAAATCATCCCACAAAATATAAACTGATAAGTCTTTCATTATATAAAGCCTTCAGTATCTGTTATCCAGTCTTGTACTTTGTGAAGGAAAACGCTGCATGTGATGTATGTGTAATATTCCTCCTGGGGGCCACCCTTCATCATATTGGAGCTATCTCCTTTTCTGCTTTTCTTATATTTGGTGTTCTGTGAATGCCACAAAGCGTAAGGTACAGAGCACATCTGTTTCATCAACATCAGCTTAAAAAAAAACAAAGATAGCTTTTCTTTTCAGGAAGAAAAATCCTTTTAAAACTAACTGTCTTGAATTCATCTAAGATGCTGCTTCTTGCTAAGGAGTATGCTGATGAAATTAAATGTTGACAGAATAATAGCAATATTCATTTTATTATTATAATTGAAAATATATAAAATAAATGCTCACAAAAAGAGATCAAAACCTGGGATAATAGGAGGAAAATATTTATTCATCAGAAGTAATATTATACAGAATTAATAAATCCTTTTCTTTACTAGACTTTCATATACAAGGATATTTGAGAAAAACTAATTTTAAAAAAAATCAAATAAGAAGATATTCCTATTTGAAAAAAGTCTTTAAGGTAGATGTTCTTTTGATTCAACTTTTAGCACTCTTGTCATAAAAATGTTTCTCTAACATATTTATTATTAGAACATTTTTTTATCATCTTAATCTCTGTGGTCCCTGAGAAAAAACATTCTGTGGGTGGTAGAATAATGCCATTTGAGTCATAGCATATTTCTGCAGATGCTGGAAAAGGACAGTTTACTCACAAATATTTACCTATTTAAAGCAGCCAACAAAAGTACATAGTGTTAAATCATCTCAATTTTATTACTCATCTGAGGTGGTTTAGTACATCAAATCCCAATTTACAAATCATTCAGACTTCCAACACAGGAACAAGTGTCAATGATCACATCCCAACTCTGTGATAAAGGGGACACAGAATGCAAATTTTACATTGGCAACACTGTTCCTGCTTTCACTTTTTAAAAGCTTTTATTTGCATATATAAAGCTGTGACAGAAACTGCCAGTGGTAGTAGTCCTCTTTACAGATAGAAAACAGACTTTTTCATATACATGTGATTTTTCAGGGTGGATATAAGACACTTCTCTCTTCCTGATGCAGTGAAGTCTTCTGACATGCTCACAGCAAGCAGGTGAGAGCATCAGTGACTGAAAACATTACCCCAGCAGTAGAAAACTCCTGGTTTTTTGTACCTGTTCAATCCAGCATGATACAAAGTGATTGTCATGGGAAAAAAAAGAGTTCAAAGTCCTTTATCGTACTTTTGCCTGGCAAACGTGGTATGGTGTATTCTGGGAGACATCCCACCTCTTAATACCTTTTACAAGAGGTGGTTTTTATTTTCTTTATGCTGTGTACACTTTAGAGAATTTGGACAAATTCTGCTACATATGGCTTTTTAGATATCTAAATCTTAAGTGTCTCTTTTTCATCCTTCCTGAGGATGTAATCCCATATCTTACTCTGTCTCAAGGTGAAGATTAGTCAAAGGTGTTTTCATTACTTTCACCCCATTTACTTTCATGCTCTTTCCACTCTGTGGATCACCAGCATAGGTTGCTTTCCTAATTGACGTCCTTCTACAATTCCATAATGTCACAAAAATAAACTTCTATCATGCTTTGGGAAAAAGAAGTGATGGAAACCTAACAATGTAAAAACAAGGAAAAGGCCTACTAAGATCACAGGTGGTGGGCCTGCCTCCCATCTTTCTACCCAGAAAAACATGAATGAAAATACAGACTCCTGTGTGTGCCCCACTGAAGGGAATGCATCCTAATTAAAGTAAGCTGGATTTCCACACACAGCCAGCAAGTCTGAGCTCCTCTTTTGTCAACAAATGCCAAACAGTAGCAAAGCAGGAGAGCCAGTAGCCATTATAATGGGAGGGAACAATTACTCTTGCCACTCCAGCTCTGTATCATGTTCTCTTCTCCTGCCCTGGGTGGTCTGGCAAAGGGGGCATCCTCTTGACACAGATACACTCCCTCCCTAACCTTTGCCCCCTAGAGAAGTATCTGTCCCTGCTGCAACCTCAGTGGCTGCAGCCTGCAGTATCAGCTTGTATTAATGTGTCACATATTAATGTACAAACCTTCTCAAAGTTAAAGATAATAATTGAAAGTAAGAAGTTAAAATATAGAGTACTTATGCTTTACAAACCAGATTTTATCAGATTAATCAGTTTATGAAATAAGGTTTTACAAAACAATCCAGTAGCTGAAGAGAAGTGTGATAATCAGTGCATTAAAAATGTACAGGAAAGATTTTTTTTAGAGAGATCAGTGATCCCAAATCAGAAAACTTTTTATACGTCTTTCCCCACCTATTCACTATTACCCTAAAGAGCAACATGTCCCTTTTTTTCTGCTGAGAAGAGACAGACATCAACCACCTGCTCAGCCTCAGGTTCCCTGCTTTTTGAGACAACACTTCTTCCAGACATTATTCAATCATTTTTGAGGCTGGGATTTCTTTATCCTAGTCCTACAATTTGAGGTTCAGATTGGTGGTCAGTACAACAAAACCAACAAAGAGACTGTTCTCTTATCTGACACAGTCTGACATGATTGAATTTTTACTCAGTAGTTGCTATGTTTGAGTCAGTAATAAAAAGATAAGAGAAAACAACTCACTGGGCAGTACATAATGTAAAAATACATTGCTGGTATAAGACAACACACAGAAGCAAACCCTTGAGAGAAACACCAGTAACTAATTCTTGTTGTAACAGAACAATATTTCAAGTCAATTTACTTCATATCCATGTAACTTTTTATCCTTGACTGTATTGTGAGGTTGTAAAGACTGTCACTTATTGACATAAAATGTGTTGTGGATTCAGTTAAATAGACTAGGGGGATTTAAATGATATAACCAGGATACTTTGAAATACTTCCTTTTACTGACAGTTTAAAGTTGATCTAGTAAATGGGGAGATAGAATGTTAATCAAGAAACAATTAAAATATGAGCTGAACTTAATAGAAATCAGAAAGTAAATTTATGAAGTAGTTTAATCAACAGAAATTTAATATTAGCTGATTCAGATAATTTACCATGCTGACCATTCAAGCTTATTTCAGTAAAGGAGAGAAAGAATTAAAAAAGGATGCACTATAGCACAAAACTTTCACATAATTTCATTATTTTTTTCAAACCCCTTTAGCAAATCACATATCTTCAAATGAATTTCCATTTTCTGTTCACACAACAGGATTCAAACAGCACAGAAACTTTGAGGTTATTGGTGACCTACTTGCATAATGCAAATTCTGTAAAAATACACAGGATTTGTAATGAGTAAAACCAAGGAATTGATTTTTCATTGGGACAGGTAGGAAACCTGGAAACACTGAGCTATGGTTTTCATGCTTATAATTGCAAACATACATTATTAAATCATCTCATTACACCAAGTAAAGCCTCTCCAATTTTGTGAACCAAATATGCAAATGATTTTTCTAAAGCTCAAGGTTCATTCTGGCTGCCACATTTGTAGCCTCCCCAACATATACTAAATCGTAGCAAGTAACTTGTCAACAAGTTGACAACACAATTTCTGCCTAAATTCCAAGTAAATGCATGTGTACAAATCACACAGTGCATGCATGAAATTATCACACTGACGTAAGGAAATAAGGCACTAACGGGTGCCTCATGTTTTTAAGACCAGAAGACTACTAAAAAAATTAATTTTGTATTTCTTTTGTCTTTTCTTATACTTAATAGATGTATTTGAAAAGCTTACATGTACATTATTCCTTATGGTCTATGCAGCCTTCAGGTTTTATATAATTAATTTGAATTTTCTCACTTGTTCTTTTATTCTTATTTTGAGCAAATAAAATGAAATTTAAGGCAGTATAAAATATGGAATTAGCACTGTTGCTCTTACTTTATTAGTTTTGCTCATGCTTCTCATTCAAGGACCAAAGCATTTTTTCTGGCTTTCAGACACATAGTTCCTGTTTCATCCCTAGGAATTTCAGTATCTCAAAGCCTTCTAGAAATTTTCCTGGCAGCTGCTGCTCATGACTCTACTGTCCACACTCAAAAGCAGAGCATTATTTGCTGGCATAATGGATTTGCATTCTTGAGAGCGTTTGCAGTCCAGCTGACATGGGTTGGAACTGAATAGTTCCCAGGAATGTCTAGCAAAATCAGGATTGTCAGGAAGAATTTTTAAGAAAGTCTAACCTGCCTTGGTTACTGTGCTATATACTTTCCTGCAGCAACCTCGGAACAGGACAAAACTCAGAAAGCATTATAATTCAGCATTAATGAAACCAAACCAAAACTACATGACTAAGACATTGATAGCTCCTCCAAGGAGTCATGGGGCTGTGATTTGGTTGGATATTTTCATTGTTTGGTTGTTCTTTTTGTTGTTTCTTGGTTGGTTGTTTCTTTTTTCAAATAATATTATTTAAAAATCATTTAAAATGTAGGAGTCTTCCTTTTGGTGCTTTATTTCACATATAATGTAGAAAAGGACCAAAAATTTTAATTTCTAATAAACTAAGCTGTGACTAAAACTATGGTTTAAAATAACAGGAAAATATTAATCTTACTGAAGATTAATCTTATTCTGTCCTGTTGGCATTTGACAATATACTATACATCTTCTTATTCTGGCTTCAAATGTTTTGTCTTTTTTCCATGTACTCCAGGCTGAAGCTTCACAGAGATACCTTTGGGTAAGAAATGGCATTCTCCAACTTAGTAGTCCTGATAAAAAGAATCCCAAGCCACCACTTGCTTCCTCTCCTGCTCCACACAGGAAGCACAAAATGCAAAGATCATAGGATGAAATAGGAAGACTTTACTGGAAATATCAGTAAGATAGGAAAACAAACTGCGAAAACAATATTAATAACATAAGTGTACAAAATAAAGAGTGTAGAGCTTGACCCTACCACAGCCACACCACTCCCACCAGTCAGGACCTCTGTTACCCTAACCCTAACCCTAACCCTAACCCTAACCCTAACCCTAACCCTAACCCCGCTTGCTTCACCAGGAAGAAATGCTCTACTTTTGGAAGGAAGAGAGAATTCCTTTTCCCAGGCCCTGGCAATGATATAAGGTGATACCGAATAACAGTAGGGTCTGAGCCGTTTCTACACGGCTCTGGCCTCCACCCCCTCACAGCTACTGCAAAAAATTCACTCTGTCCTTGGCTGAAATCAGGACACTACTTAAGACATGAGACAAGTGGCAGACCAATAAGCAAGCTGAGACAATTCTCCAGAGAAAAGTCTTTACACAACAGATGAATGTAAAATATATCTGCTGCATGAAAAGGCATTGCTTATTAATAAAGCAAATCTTAGGACATCTTAAAATCCTGGCTGCAGTTTTATTCCAATAAAACATTCTCTCTTTATTTTAAACCAAAACAATTTTAGCTTTTTTTTCATTCAACATTAAACTAAATGAAAAATCATTAGTAAATTATACCGATAAGACAAGATAATGGCTTCTTTATAAACATGGAGCTATTCCACAATTCCACATGGAAAAATTATTAGCTAGAAAACTAGCTTATTTGCAACATAATTGCCAAAACCTGATCATTCTTCCATCACGTCCTACCCCTCTGAGTGTTAGTCCGTCAGAAACAATGCAGCATACCTATTAATTCAGGGACCTGTTCCTGCTGAAAACTTGTCTCCTCACTTTCCTACCGAAAAAAATGCCAGCAAAAGGAAAGTCTGGAAAATCTGGGGCAAGGGAAGAAGAAACAGATAAAAGAGTGCAGCAACTCTGAAGGACTGAGACTGAAATGCCATGGTACTCTGCATGGTATTGGAGGGAACCCATGGAATTTCTAGGAAAGCAACAGGAACTATAGACTGCAGGTTAAAAAAAGCTGTACAGAAAACACTTTTGATGTTTTTAAAGGCAAGAAAAAAGACTGAGTTGATTCATGCTTAATTGTCCAAAATGCTATTTTAACTAGACTAGGCAAAAAAAATGTACGTTGTCTAAAGAATAAGTTCCCTTTAAGTAAAGATAAGGTAGACATTCTTATTTGCCTTCTTTTTACATCCTTGGAAAACCTTGTTTCTGCTGACATTAGGAAAAGTTGTCTCACCGGTCTGCTCCAGCATCCTTGCAGAATCTCAGGGGCCAGACCTAGATCACCACAGTAACCACGAGGATGTACAGTAGGTACAAGAAACGGTACAGAAGGTCTGACCCAAAAACAACAGAAGTGTGAGATCTTGTCCAGCTATGCAAAATCAGGCAACTTGACGCTAAGGGATGTGCACCTGGTGCCACTGCAAACAGTACTGGATTCAGCTTAGCTCTGTGCAACTAATGGTTCCATCTCCACAGCACCATAAAATTGCTAGTTGCTTCTTATCTGTGAGATGCAGCAATAGCCAAAGATCAGGAAAAGTTACTTATGCAGATATAGCAGTTCTATTATACCTGGGAAAGCAGTGAGAGGTAAACCCACAAGACAATGTGACCTGTGTACCAATGGAAAAATGTTGCACCACATGTAACAGAAGAATTGAGTTATATTAACTCACACCCACATTTTTAACTCAAGTGATACAGACAATCTATAGAAATTCTGTCCTTGCCATTTTCCCTTCAATTTGTATGTCAATAGAATAGAGCAAAATAGGCTGTTATTCTTCTTTTGTTATTTTATTGACACATCAAATCCCCTGAAAAAAAACCCTTTGCTGTTTTAATGTTTAATAGTTGTAAATAATTTATGTACTCCTTTTTATTTTTGTTTTTGTTTTCATGTGTGTTGCCTGAGGACAAAACTCAGGGTTATTACTGCTAGTACTGGGAGAAGCAATGCTCCAAGTATGATCTTTGTTTTCCCTCTCCCTGAAACCTTCTAGTACATTGAGTGCAGTGATGCTGAATGTGAAGGAGGTACCTGTCAATCACCCAGGGGTTTAAATCTATCAAAACCTGCTTTTCACTCACACAAGTTTTAATATAGCCTTACACTTCCTTTTTTGAAAAACTTGAATATAGAGATATCCAGAAGCACAAAAGAAGGGGAAAAAAAAGAGAAATTCAGTTTTCAAAGGCAAACACAGCAGTGGGGTTAACCTGTTCCACAAATTTCTCATTTATGAGGATGTGAGAATATAAGACCAAAAGGAGGCTATTTATAGTGCTGAGAGTTCTCAGGACTCCAAGATTTCATTTTCATCTGAATGGGTGCCTCATGTCAGTCAATTTCCAGGGAATATAATCACAGAATAATCCATTTTGTGGGATCTGAGTCCTCTCTTTGAAAACTTCAAACAACAGTGTTTATTAGAACACAATTCAATAAGGGTACAGTGTAAATCTCAAAAAAAAAAAAAAAAAAAAAAAAAAAAAAAAAAAAAAAAAAAAAAAAAAAAAAAAAAACAGAAAATATGCTCAGGTAACTATCTTCATTCTCATGTAAATTAGATTAATTCATATTTTGTAATCTTTTGGGAAAAGCTGATAATAGGAGCTACATTGTTTATGCAAATAGTATCCAAATATGCAAAATGGACATCACCAGATTATAAATTAAACTTCAGCAAAGCTGATTAGCCTGATTCTATCTTTAGCAAGCAGAAAGCATAATTTTCAAAAAATCACTCTCTAAAAGAGAAGTTTTTTTTTTTATTATTATAATATATGGGGATAGTACACACAGAAAATTAATCTAATATAATTTTAAACATTTGGTTTTCTCCCATTTGGAATTGATTTTGGATCACTGGAAATTCTTTGAGAAAACCCGTCTTCCAAAGGATAAGCAGAGTTGACTCTTTAAATAAAATAAGCCAAATCTATACAGCAGCTAGAAGTTATCTGAATTCTGAGTTTAGGAGGTAGTAATATCCTCCTTTCTGAAGAAAAACAGAAAAAATATTAATATTGTAATAATTCTATGGTTTAACAGAACAAACTCATCAGGGAATATTCACAAAAATTTGTCAGCTTATTTACTCATTCATTGTCATCAAGTAGAAGTGCAGAAAAACTGGAAGATAACATTTTACTCAACTATAAATTTTTGTGCATATGTGTTAAATTGTGTAAAGAGTAATGGTCTTGGCTGCTGAATCCTGAACTTCATATAAACTGACTGCCCTTCAGAAATTTCAAAATCAGTAAAAAAACCAACTTCATTTCTTTCAAGATTTGAATTAAAACCTCAGAATCAAGACACATTATTGAAAATTGAAATGACCACAATTGACCTTCAAAATCAAACTTACTTTCCTGCTTTTCTATGTCTCTTATTTTTATAGATTCCCTATTCATCATAATTCATAAAATAAAAAAAAGATTAAATATACAGGAGTAAATGCATCACATTGTGATTTGAGGAGCTGGGAAAAAAATCAGCATGACCAAGTATGTTTGATGCAGGGAACAATCAATGAGCCACGCAAACTTGCTTCAGCAGTGTGACACAATAAATTGCAAAATTAGTCTGAGCACCAGTAGCTGGTTTTGGAAAAATTGTTGATCCTAACTGTGAGAACTGCCAAAACTCTTCAACAACAAAAGTGCAAAGAACAGCTTGATCCCCTTCATGTCAAATGTGTAATCTCATAGATGTAACCTGGGAATTTTATTTTCAATTTTCTATGAGAAAATAGAATGAGTTTTTCGTAAAGCTATAAATAGAAGGAATGATAAACCAGTGCACCAACAAGAAAGTTGTTCCTTCCTGTATCTGACAGTTTTTATAGTTCCAAATAGAGCCCTAGTGGTATCAGTGGATACTGCTTTCTTGTCCAAAAAATTACTTCAAAAAGTATTAATAAAAAATAAAATGTAGTCTGCTGTAATAATTCTGCAAGCTTCTAAGGTTAGCAAGTTTAATATACAGTGGGAAAGTTGTGAATCTCAGTAAAAGGAAAATAATAGAAAAACCTAAAACCAAATTTGTACCTATGATAAGCTACACCTTATTTAAGTTTTCCATTTTTCTCAGCTCTGGAAAACAAATTAGTTCTGAGTTTATGGGGTTTTACTACTCACAGTCCAGCATTGATTTTACCCCTAACTAATACTTAAACAATTTTAGCTTGAGAATTACTTATTTTCAGTTTGTCAACCTAAGAAGAATTGAAATAATTTTTTCTTTTTTTTCCTTTTATTTGTTTTTTCCAGTCTGCATATGCACATTCTATTTTTAGAACAAGGGTGTTTTATTTAGACATCCATGAAGTGTTGCTATTTCAGATTTTTTTTTTTTTTTTTCATCTCGAACTATGAAATATTCCCAGACTACCTGCCCCAAATCAAATTGGGGGAAGCAGAGATTTTTTTCATATCTAAATATGTTTCTTAGAATTATGGTACTTAAGAATTTGGAACAGAGGATCAATATTACTGCCATTAAATTTACATATGTCTTTGGAAAAATGTAGCTGCTTTGAAAAACACAATAAACAAAAGAGAATAAAGAAGAGAATTAAATACAAATAATTTATAGCAGATAGTAAATAATCACCCTTTAGTGATTATGGGATGTAAGCATTAGGAACTTCTGTTCAATGCTGCCAACCATTTCACTACTGTCTACCAATACAACAACAAATAGGAGTTAAAAAGGCAAGTAATAACACTACAGCAATTAAAACTCTCAGATGTAAAAATATGCAAGTTTTTCTCAACATAAATACAAGTTATATTTTCAGACTTACAGCTGGATTACTTGAGATGAGAGTATTTGACTGCTGTTCAATAACTCAAGTACTCTACAGTCATACTGTCCAACTCACATAGTATATAGAAGTATAAACAGGGAAAGCTTATCAAAAGCAAAGATCAGCTTCCACTCTGGAAAGACAGCTAAATTGCAGTGTACATTAAGATCATGTTTATCCATAATACGCAAAACCAGCAAGAATCAATAGCTCCATTTTTGGACCTAGAGGCATGGAAATAAATACCAGACCCAGAGTCCACTGGCAGCTTTCTGAAGTTCACAGTGCAAAAATGTCCAAGCACTAGACGACCTCTCCAGTTATGTTCTAGGAAAACAAAATATGTACAAATGCTTGCTAATAACTCCCTTATGACACAGCTTTTGGTTTTCAGGCAACATTTCTAATCTGCATCTCTCTCCCATTCTGCCCAGTTGAGTATCATCTATGATTTTTGATAGTGGGCTTTTACATAGTCATGAGGCTACCTGCCCTGTCTGCCTGCCTGATTTTGTAATGAGGCACAATAGCCCCCTAAAAATATGTACCAGCTGAGGAAAGATTGATAAAATTCATCATCTCATGTAAGGTGCTAAAAAAGTTTCTTTTGAGACCCTGACATCAGTCACAAATCTCTACAACTGATAGTACCTGAGGCAGTAGGAGAGCTTTCCTTCATCCTTTGCCAGATTGACTTTGCAAACCCACAAGATCTTTTACATTACTCATGGGAAAGATAGAACCAGTTCCCCTTTCTTAGAAAAAACATTGACAGATACAAGTACAAGATAATCTAAGCATTATGGCTTTTAGTGTTTTGGAGGCTACTCCAAGTGCATTTGTGAGGTGCAATTAATAAGAGAATTAAGTAAAAGTTCTGTCAGCCCATCTCTGGGCTGACATCTAGCTCATCTCTGTCAGCCATCTTTTACTGAAAGCTAGGGGCTTTGTGTTCACATACAGTATCTCAGGGTGTAGGAACTTGCATTTCTGGTTGTTCATTGGATTTTTGTTTTGGTTTGGTTTTTTAATCAGTTTTTTGTAAAGGTCCTAATTAGACTTCTTGTTGGCAGACTGAAAGACTCCAGTGAGCTGATAAAGGATCAGGAGAACATGGCAGTGACACACCTTCCACTTTTCAGGACTTATATTCACAAAATAATTAAATCATTCAACCACAAAATAAAAAGCCTGGATTCTATTCCCTGCTCAGATAAAATTAAACCAGAACATCATCTCACAGTGAATACATTGATTAACTTGTTTTCTGGCCCCTGGAACTTTATAGTCTTTAAGTACCACAGTGTCTTCGACATTAGATTCTATATTGCCACAGACTCATTGTACAGAGTGGAAACTAGTTTCTGTTTTGATGCTTTAATAGTAGCTTTAAGATGTAGAGTTATTGTTCCTTAGTTTGAAGGATGGACAGAAAACTAGATCACCTGCATCTGTTTGATAAGCTAATGGATGTATTCATCCTTAGAATTTTTAAAAGAAAATAATTTTCCTTTAGTAAGATCTATGTACAGGATGTGTTTAAAGCACAACTTCTTTATCAGACTTGCAGGGATCTCAAGTGCTGCTGCTGCCAAGCCAACTTGATGGCGAAACCATCAGATGTAGACAAAGTAGTGCCCCGCTGTAAGTGCCTGTTGAGGTGGCCAACTCTTAATTATGCACCTGGGCATTTAAATTTGTCTTATACACATTTAAGAAGATAAGCCTTGATGCTGGTCCAGATTTGTCATCTTACTCAACTGTTTCTACTCCAGCACATCTCTGTCAAAGACAAACACATATGGAACAAATAGGTCAGTGCTTTGTTTGATTATCTCAAGATCATTTTACACTACTTTGGATTTGCCAATGGAGTAGTAAAAAAGGAAGTTTTTCTCGGCTATGTAAATTCCTTAAAAGCTTACTGGAATTGCATATCAGATACAATGAGAATTGCTTAAAATATGCAGAAATAGACAGAGTTAACATGCTTTAGAAAATTTTACTGTTTCTTTGGGAATAATCTGCATAGAAAGAAGGAATTAAAATCTGCAGAAAGAGCTCATCATGCAATTGCTAGCAAGTTAAGTCAGACTAGAGGCAGTGGTGTTAAGAGACGAGTAGTCAGAGACAGTAATTTACTAATAGTCGTTTATTTTTCCCAGTTTATGATAACTAAGGCATCAAATGGAATGGAAAAGATGCTCAGTCTTTGAGTTTTCAGATTCTGATGCGAAGAAGTTTTCATTTGAAAGCTAACTTCAGAAGCATTTATCAATATTATAAAAAAAATCATAAACTTGAAGAAATCATGAGGTGAATTCCTACTAACTTACAAGTTTTATTAAAAATTAAGTTCCATCTTTGATGAATGTTGAGATCAAGTCAAAATTAAGAATTTTTACCATCCAGAGTTTTTTTTATTACATCTGAAATAATTGGTTACCTGGCTTCAGAGAGATTGTGTGGTGACATGTTCTGCCATTGATGACATGTCTTCTAAGCCCTTAGCCACAAAGTAAATGTGAACTTTCACGTGTAAGTTGAATGTGTACATGAAATTCATAACTACTGTAAGGTTCTCACATAAAAAACACCGTAAATGCAATTTTTTTTTTTCATTGAATTCCCTTTCTACCTTTCCTTTTTCCTGAAAGAAAAGAAGAAGGTAAAGAAGGCAAAGAACCTTCCCATGGAACTAATTTTATCAGCCATCCTCTAGGCTCTCCATTTCTGGCTAATTAAAGATCTCAGGGGCCTCACTGACAGGTCCAGAGCCTCCAGTAAGTAGAAGAGAAACAATTTATTATTTTATTATATTATAGTATTTAAAGAGAATGTCAGAGCCAAGTGGTACAGACTCTTGCCTCCAGACTTCTTGATTCTATCTGTCTCTGCAGCAGTTTTGTCTTGGAAGTAGCTAGCTGGAATAGCCCATAAGAGACATGAGGGAATGGTTTTAAACATAAGTGCCACAGATATCAAGTTAAAAATTCTGTCCTGACAGTGTTTGTCGGCATGCCCATAGTTTTCACCAGTGGGACACTCAGAATGATGCCAAAATTAAAAGCACTATCTTTGTATCAAAATTTGGACTTTGGATGATGGTAGGGCCTAAACCAAATAGAAGGTACAGGGTTAGATGATTTAGCACCTCATTTTTAAGTATCTGGCATATTCAATGAGATCCACATCCTCCTACATAAGCAACCCTTCCCAGAAGCATAACTAAAGGACTCTCAAAGGACATAGAGCTACAGACAGTTTCTGTTCAGCTATTCAGAATTTTTACAATTTGGTTTGTCCTACTGGGCCTTTAACAAAGAAAAGAGATAGTTTTCTGCCTGATATTAGCCATGTGTTGTATCTCATGGCTAGAGACATCTCATGTAGACAGCATGAGAATTGGAGAAAATTAGTGTAGCTGTGGCCCTTACCAGGTGTCTGCATATCTCAGTTTGGTCTTTGATGCATTGTCCTAAGGAGTCTTTGGAGCTGAAACTCTCCTCTTTCCCACAACCTCCATGTTTTGATGTTTTCTTAATGCCTGGATACAAGACTAATTTAAACTTGAGTGTAAGTAATTGTAACAACATAATGTGAGAACTAAGCTGTGTCTTCTTGGCAGGTTAGGGCCACACAACTCATGTCTGACACTATTTTCCTGCCTTTTTTGCTTGAGCTCTTATGGTTATATGGCCAGACAAGCAATTTCTTCAGGCAAGTGACTTGGCTTAATTTTTTTTTTCCCCAGGTTAGCTTTTGACTGACCATTCACAATAAGATGGCAAGAATCCCATAGATTAACTTCTTTTCACTGGGTTGACTGACAAAAAGAGTATAACTGCTCTGTAAGGTGCAGGCAGTCTCTGGACAGAAAGATCTGTTTATTACACTGAACTTTCTTGAAAGCTAATTTTGAGGTCTAGGCCTAGGAAAATGAAAGCATCAGTTTTGACATCTGAAGGTAAATTGTTAAAATACCAATATACGTAAGACTATGCAGCTAATTAACTTTTACAGCCAATATATAGGCAATTAACTTTTTCACATTTACCATATGTTTATCCTCCTGCAGGGAGTATTTCCAGGAGGAAATCATAATGGGAAATAGCTCTGCTTTTATATGGGAATAAGATCTGTTGATGACAGCTACAAATTCTTACATAGCTCATGGTATCTTCAAGAGAAGGTGCTGCTGAAGTCTAAGAAGTGAAATGTAGGAATTCATCAGTTAATTTCATGATTTCACAGTGTTCATTTCCATAGGTGGTTAACTATAGATAGTCCTTTGTCTTTTCCTTAGAACAATTCTAAGCAGTCAGTATCAGCAGAACTCAGGAAAGAACAGCACATCAATTCACAAGACTCTAGCTGAATTAATTGCCACACAGAGGTACAGTGTATTTCTAAGCTCATAGGTTGCTCCTCTCAGGAATAACCACACATTACCTGTATATTATACAGTAAATGTATGGTCCCAAATCAATGCTAAGCCTTTGTTTTTGTGATGTACACCTGTATGCAAGCTTCTTTTTATGTTAGGACTTGTCTCCTGAAATATTGATAAATACCTGTTCTTACCATACAACTAAATTGTGGCAAATACATCAGTTCTAGATAGTTGTTATACTACTGGCTAGTGCTCCTACAATCCTCCTCTCTTCACTAAAACCAAATAACTGCAGTCATCTTCCAAACATCTAAAACTATTAAATGCAAAAGAACTTTGCCTCCGGTTCATAATTCTGTCTTGAAATTATAAAACTAAAATAGATAAATTAATGCCTTGACTCCATTGCCTGTCACTGCTTTTGAACTATGTGCAGTTCCCGAGGTAATTTTGCAGTCCTAGTCTCTCACCAAAATAACTGTTTGAACACACTCAAGTCTCCTTTTTTGCACCTGTGATAGCAAAAGATGGTTGCCCAATGGCAACCAAAGGGCCATGGATGTGCCTAATGCTTTCCCAGACATGCAGCTGGAAGATGCTGGGCTCCTGGGTCTCACAGCGGGATTGCCATCTGCATGGCTTCATCCCTGCTCTGATAAAGCTAGCGGGAGGGGAAACTCTGTTGCTATTTGCCAAAGAGCCCTTGCTTCTCTATTGGTGATAGTGGAAGGAAAGATATTTGCTTGGGTGTTTGGGAGAGTTCACAGACCAAAGCAAATGGAATGAAAGGAACGAATCACGAGAAATTAGCTACTGCTGTGGTGAATTGGTTATTGTTTATTACTATCTCAAATTGATCAGTCAGTCCATAATTAAATAAGACTTGCCACAAAATGTGCACACTGGGCTGATTTTATTATGTAGTTTCTCAATATATTAAAATAAAATTGCTTATGCATTTATTTGACTAACTATGACATTTATCCTGAGGTAGGAGTAGCAGAATATTTATTGAGAGAACAGAGAAGGAGAAAATGAAGGATTATCTCAGTTATGTCTGCTTTAATCTTTGATCCTAAAATTAAACTGTATTATTAAAAGTATTATTTAAAAAGCTGACATGGTTTCTGACAGAGTATATAATTCTTAAAATACCAATTTTAAAAATACCAGTATTTAAAAATGTAAATTGAAATTTTCTGATTTCAACACTATGATATGGCAATGAAAATATAATATCTCAGATAAATGATATAGGATTTAAGAAATATTTGTTCAATACTAAAATTTTCTCCAAATAGCTGTGGGAAATATGTTTTTCATGGGTCACACTGCTGTGCCTCCTCCCTTTTATTTTTGAAACATGATAACTACGCTACTCTGACTAATAACTATGCTAATCTGACTAATCTACACTTTCTTTTTGTCATGTGAAAATATTAGTTTAATTTTCAAGGTTTTGAGCTCTTTCTGGTTTTCATGGAAATTCAAAAGAAACAATATGTTAAAATTCTTAATTTAAAATTTGACATATAAATCCTTTTTTGAAGACAGAGCAACTAATTCTTAAAATATATCTTTTAATGTTTTTATTTAAATTTGTCTAAATTAGAAAATTATTTTGACTACTCCAAAGTGTCACTTCTTGCTGAATTAAGTATTGAACACTGACGTTGATCATATATCAACATATTAATTTGCTATTTCAGAAAAAGTTCTTTTCTATCTCCCTTATTTAAAATATTGTCTAAATATTTCATTTTGGTAAAACAGATTCAGGGTACTAAGTGTTTAAATTTGAATGTCTTGAAACACTTCATGATAGAAGAGAATATATCTTTATCACCTAGGAGTTTCCCAAAGCACACTGTTGGATAGATTTAAACCCATAATTTTCTTGATAAACTGCATAAATAATCTGGAAACTGGTCCTGAATTCAAGCAAGGCACAGTTCTCTAAATTCTGCATTACTTCACCAAAATAAGAATGATAGCCCTGGTAGGATTATGCAAAAATTTATTAGGATTGAAGAAAAACAACAGTAACTAATGTAATGCAATTGCAAAAAATGCAATTATCATTATTATCAGGAAATATAAATAAGAAAACTGTCCCAATGGCACAGGATTTTCCCCTCTTTGCTATTTTTGGTAGAGCTCTTTTCTGTGTGGTCATGCAGACATGCTTTCCAGAGAGTCCAGACGGCTGCAGTTGTAATGCTCCTTTAACAAAATGCTCCCATAATGCAGTTCAAGCATGCTAAGGTACAACTGTGAGTGCTAGATGTGAAGAAAAACATTTTCCATCTGTTTAGTACGCACACTATGTGAGGTTAAATGTTAATTTAAGAGATTTATTGTACAATATGAAAATATACCAATTAAAATATGGATTAAACTACAGAACTGGATTGTGGAACTTTTAAAGGACATATATTGGTCAGGGATTTTAGGTAGAGCTTATGGAAACCACTTCTTATTTTAATGGAAATCAAGAACAAAACCAAAAATATTTCTAGATACTTGCAGCCAAATTTATTTCCACACTTTTTTGTCTGTGAATATCTTTTCAAAGGTAACACATTAATCACATTTGCAAAACCAGGCATTTAAAACTGCCTTGAGACACACTGAGAATAATTTTTGACATTTAAGAATGTGCTTACCCTTTTGTTCCATAACATTTACAATTATCTTATGGTTTTCTCCTCAAGTTTCATATCTACAGTAACATAAAAGCAAAGACATTTGTTAACTATGTATTTATTATATGTGTTTGTTAATTAATCTTCAAAATAAAATAGCAAGGGAACTGAAGGTCTCAAATAAAGACGTTTGCAAATTCGAATTGGAGCTATCAGAGAACAACAGTCTATATGACAGTCAAAACCACTCTTTTTTTTTTCAATTTTCCAAGTTGATTTTAATGGCTGTGTCAGAATAAAACCCATTCATCTATCAAAAGTGACTGCAAGAACTGAACTAGTCCTTTGTCATGAATTTTCTGAAAGGAACTGAATGAGCACTCAGCAGTCATGGATGTTAAGGCCCAGACAAAAAATACAATACTCGAGTTCCAAGTTCAGGATTTGACTCTTGTTCATTTGTCAGATAACTTGGTGCGATCAGGCTTTAATCCTACATACACTATGGGATTAACTCCTACATTTCTCTGATATGGCAATTTTTTTTGGCTAAAATATTCACTAATAAAGTAAATTCTTTTTTTTAAAAGAAGTTATTTTTCTACTTGTGTTTAGGCAGAAAAATATTTTGCAAAAGATAGGAATATAACTGCAGATGACCAGCCTGTTTTATTTTCACTGACACAATATTCAGTCTTTCAGAAAAAAGTCATCTGTTGCATAGAGTGTGCGACAAATTAAGATTTATTTTATATATTTAGCAAATATCCACATTCTTGCTGTCAAAGTGTCCTTAATGGACACTTAGCTTCCTGAAATAATTCTTTCACTTCAGTTTGAGATCATGTCCAGCCCTAAGTATTCAGTTGCATCAAGAGCTTATTCCTGTGCTCATTTATTTAAAACCAGCTATTAATGATGAAGTACTTTAATCGCTGGCAGCCTTTCTCACTACATTGTTTTAGGAAAAAATGCAGAAAACTGATCACTGAATATGTTTGTTAATCACAAACTATACAAAAAGATGTTTGTGAATAATAATAAAACACACCAGGAAAGCAAGTCTTTGTCTTCTGTTATGTGGAAGATACACAAAATACAGTAATTTCCATTATTTAAGAAAGCAAATGGCTAAGTTAACTTCAGAATAAAATTAAATAGAATCCCCCAAAGTCATAGAATCCCCCAAAGTCATAGAATATGATAATCTGCTGCAGAGCCCTGATGCTGGATTTCTTTCTTGATACATGTAGCTGAAGTACATATCTATTATGATGTGTCTGTTTCTCATCAGAACTTAGTTTGAAAAAAACTAAGATATTTTAAGTGTTGCTGTAAATTCTTTTTTCTTCAATCCATGATATCACAAGATTTTATGACAGAACTGCCACTCTTTACATTTTTTTCTGTAATTCTTCCATTGACATGTCAAGCTCTTCATACGACTTCTGCTGAAAGCATTCCTCAAAACCTAATACTTTGATTTAGTATTTATTACCTTCTCTTGCCTCATTCACAGAATCACAAAACCACAGAATTTTTAGGGTTGAAACGGGCCTCTGGGGATCATCTAGACCAATCACTCTTCTGAGGCAGGTTCACCTAGAGCAGGTTACACAGGAACACATCCAGGTGGGCTTTGAATGGGTTCAGAGAGGGTGTCTGTGGCTGCCCCCTCCCCCAGTGTAAGGAATTACTTCCTCATATGAGGTGAAACTTCTTGTGTTTTAATTCATGGGCATTGTCCTCATCCTATTGCTGGGCACAACTGAAAAGAGTCTGGCATCATCCTCTTGGCATTTACTTTTGAGGTATTTATGTGCACTGATGAGAGCCCCTCTCAGTCTTCTCTTCTCCAGACTAAACTGGGTCAGCTTCTGCAATGTCTCCTCATAAAAAGAGATGCTCTGGACCCCTCAGCACCTTTGTGGCCTCCTGCTCCACGAGTTACTTTCTTTTTTGAACTTTCATTTCCACGAGTTTGCAGATTAGGCAGGACTGTAGAGAGGAGTCTTTAAAAAAGGAAAGAGGAGCACAGCTTTTGCACCCATATTTTACCAACTATTTTTTATTAAACTAGGAGCAATAATTGTTTCAAATCAGTGCACATTGTAGTTATCAATTTAAATTAAGAACTAATGAACCTAGGTGTAGTATATTTAATCCTTTTTTAATCTTATATTTCTCTCTTTTCCATACTTCATTCTTACTTATCCTAATCACTGCTTCTATTGTATGACTTTATAGCAGTTCACAACTTAGAGACTTCATAAATTATATATTTTTAATATTTAATTCTATTTGGTGTAATTTTAATGTGGTTATTTATAGGTATACTATTATTAAAGTTGTGGTGCAATTAGTTCAAATAATTTTATACCAAAGGCTTTTTTCATATAAAGAAAGAATATCAGCATTGTTTGTTTATAAAATAGGTAATGCAAAACAGGTGACAAATCTTTGGGTTTGATTTTTTTTTTTTCAGCTCTACCGTGCACCATCTTTCCTTTATTTCTATCATTCATTTTCTAATTAGTTGTATTTTAACAATAATTGACAGTTACAGACAATTTGAAACAAACATTCCTAACAATGTTAAGAAACAGATATGTTTTGGACAGTTTAGTGCAGGTTGCCTGAATGTATTGATGGCTAGGCATTCAAGATAGCACAAAATGCACTTCAGTGCACATATATGGTTCCTCTGAAAGACAAATAGCTTATATTTGAGTTAAGAATGGGCACTCAGATAAGGAACTCAGAGGAGCAGGAAACTTGCAGGAGCACTTAGATTACATATTTTTGGCCAATACTGCCATTTTCAAGGCAAAAAAAAGATCATTAATGAAAGTGAGAGATGAGGAAAATGAAATCAAATTGTTTAATTGTTTTCTTTTGCAGATGGCTAAGCAAGGCATCATCTAAGAAACATTATGCATAAGAAATCTGCAAGTAATAAAGGCAGCCATCTATTTATTAGCTATAACTGACATTATATCCACTTCTCTGGCAAAAGTTGTGTCAGTTATTTCCTGTCATACAATTGTATTGCTTTTTTCTGCTGCCTTTTTTGTACATTTGGGCTTCATTATTCACTTTTGATCTTTTTATTGACCAAGTGACCTTCAAGGCTCATGGAACTGGCAGAGGCAGTTGGTCTGAAGTGGGAGCTGAAGATGAAATGCCAACGGGGCCAGACCTTGGAGGCACGACTGGAGCCTTAATGGGCCGGTGCCAGGTTGGACTGCGCTGGCTGCATGACAATTGCTGAGGAACCGCGCAGAATGCACAGTCTCAAAATTTTCCTCGAGGTGAACCAGGAAAGTCATTTGAAAGCAGCTTGGGAAGGGATATGGCTTAGAGTAGAAATGAAGCCTAAATCTGGTCCAGGGCATGGATAAATGCAAGGAAGAATGCATCGTGTCAAGGCTGACTGGACTGTGCCAGGGATCAAATGCCAGTCAGGGCTGTAGTTAGGCAGCTGAAGCTACATCTAAAATGCTCAAGAGAGAGATTAAAGATAAGTAAAGTCTGATTTATGAATTCAGCTAGGGACATGGTTATTTATAATACAACATTCTTGTTTGATGTTCCTGTCTACATTTAATTCTATTTCTGATAGTGATATCTCTTGTTGTTGTTATTCCTCCAAGCCCTGCTCATTTTTATTTTCCTAGTCATATATAACATATTTTTGCAAGGTTCTGCTTAGACATAAATATTTTCATTGGGTCCATGTCCATTTCACTTAAAGGAACAGCTACAGAAATGTCCAACAGAGGTAACACTGAAGGACTGTTGTCTTCTAAAAATATTTTTTTGTATCCTAAAAAAATTAATTTAAATAATGCATATTTTAAGTATAGTAAGCTTAGGTCTAAATTACATTTTTTAACAGTTTAGCTTTGTTGGGAAAATTTAAGACTTCTCTGAGAAGTTAACAGTAGATAGCAGTTAAGGATTAATGCAGACAAAATGCACTTTCAAAATATGATCTGAAGGTGGTTTGCATCTTGATTGAGGGATATTAAGAAGGTGGCATATACTGGAAATTTTCAGATGCAGTTGTTTGGCAGAAAAAAAAGGAGACTGCATTTATGGGAGAAGAAAACGAAGTTACAGAGATCAGTATAAAAGGTAACTGGCTGACTTGTCTAAATAAATTATAAAATTATTATAAAAACAATGCGCTATAAAAAGTACTGAGAATGTACACATTATAGAATGCTTACCCTTGAAGACCCCTTTAAGGTACTGAGAGGCAGCAATCAGGTCTCTCCCTCCTCTTCTTCAGGCTAAACAACCATAACTCTCTCAATCTGTTTTCATAAGAGATGTGCTTCATCCCTCTGATCATCTTCATGGCCCTTCCCTGGACCAGCAGTAACAGTTCCACATCTTTTGCTGATGACCCCAGAACTGTACACAGTACAGAATCACAAGAGCAAAACAGGGGGAAAATCCCCTTGCTCAACCTGATACTCACACTTCTTTTGATGCAGCCCAAACTGTGATTTGCCTTCTGGGCTGAGTGCACACTGTCAGCTCATGTCCAGCTTTTCATCCATAAAAACCCCCAAAACCTCTACAAGGCTGCTTTCAATGACTTATTCTCCCAATCTGTGCTCATATCCAGGACTGTACCAACCCAGGTGCAGCATCTTGTATTTGAACACATTAAACTTAATGAGATGCTTGTGGGCTCATCTCTCAAGTTTGTCCCTCTAGACAGCATCCTGTCCTTCTGTTTTGTCCTTGAAGACAGCTTCATAGGGTGAAGGAGTTTTAACTGTGACAGAGAGCACTGCTTTTACTAAGATATCCCTTGGTTTAGTAAAATGCGCGCAGCATATTTTCACTTTCTTTTGGATTTTCTTTTTTCATTTTCTTTGTCATATGGTTTGATTAGGTTCCCCGGATAAACAGAAAATTGTGTGATCCCGTGAGTTCTTCTTTCCATCAGTATAGCTTAAAATAATGTTCCTGTTTTCAATTCTGTGTAGAATTTGTAATTCTCCAGCTATGCTGCTTTAGTGCTGTGCATTAACCTGAAAGTTAGGTGTCAGGAGAAAGTTCAGATACATGAAAAAATTTCCCACTGCGTACAAAGTTAATGAAAAAAGCTAAGCTAGCTAGAGTGACTTAAACATAAGCTAAGAGCCTCTATGCAAGCAGCTACCACAAATCAGGAGAGATGGGTGAAACTGTTGCACCTCAACTTGTTCATTTATATAGGCCCTTTACTGTGCTTTGAAATCTGCTGTTTTGATATGGTAAGCATCATATAGGTTGTAAATACATAATTAATACACTATTTCCCTGATATGTTTTACTGTTCAATTTTCTCTGGCTGAACTGCATTAAACTACTGTATTTAAAAAAGAAAACATTCATGTTGAGTTATGCTGATTTTATTTAAAGTTCTTAACTTTTATATATATATATATATATATATATATATATATTTTGTTCAGTGTTAGATTACTAATGTGCATGCACAGTGATACATAGTCGTGATATAACATTGAGTATTAATAAGGAGTCAGCCTAGAAGGAGTTAATTTAATACTCTTTACATTGTACATGATCCACGTTTTCATTTTGTCCTTTCTTTATCACATAGCCTGGTAAAGTTTCGCATACAAGTTTTATGTAACTAGTCAGTAGCGGTAGAGTGCATTATTTCTTAAGTCCAAGCTTGCTGCCTGAACAAAGTTTAGATCTTCAGGACGTGCCCTCTTCACACTGCTTTTATGCTGTTTATTCA
This sequence comes from Regulus satrapa, assembly GCA_013396955.1. Taxonomy (NCBI): domain Eukaryota; kingdom Metazoa; phylum Chordata; class Aves; order Passeriformes; family Regulidae; genus Regulus; species Regulus satrapa. The sequence goes on along the minus strand of VWZN01020900.1, from coordinate 84,345 downwards.
GTGTCACTTGTGTATTTCCTGCTGCCTGGCTGGGTTAGACTTTATGTGAACTTCCTTTGAGCCTGCCAGTTTTACCCCGAGCACCAGAGGCTAGAAATCAATTTAGGTTCCAGCACTTCCATCACTGAACTGCAACATAGCTCAAGCGAGATCATTTTCCTTAAATACGGCATGATTATTTTGTATTAAATGTCCTGGACATGGGTAGTGTTATGAAAGGGAAGACTGGACTGCCCTATAAGATAGGGTCCCACAGAGTTTACCTACAGCCTACACCTACAGTCTGCACTGCCCACCCTTCTGTTTCCACCAGGAGTGTCTGAATTACTGTATGGCTGTGATCAGCTCATTAGAGTGGCGCCTTCGTGAGAAATTAAAGGTGTCACTAGCATGCCTTGGGGAAGGGATAAGGGTTTCCAGATATGTTTGACACTGCAAGTTGCCCTTGGATTGTGCTGGGGGATGTGAAGAGGGGAGGAAAGTAATCCTAGCATAGGGTTGTCCTTATGTTTTTCGGAATTGACCATATCATTCCTCTGGCTCAGATTTATTATTGGAAAAAAGCTGGCTGGTACAGTTGAATAGTGAGAAAGTGGGGTGTTTTGAGTATATGGTGGGATAATCAGGAGTGAATGCTTGAGTTTGCTCCCCAGTCTCCTGCACTTTCCAGTGTAGACAACGTTTTGTTCTACTTTAGGATTTAGGAAAAAAATAGGTGTGAATCATGCTATCAACCTATTCCTTATTTGTAAAATGGTCTGAACTTTGCCCTTTAGGCAAATAAAATTATTCCCTGGTAGTTTTGACATGTGCTTTCACACTGGTGCAGGGATTATTACCTTTCATACCTCTGAAGGCCTACATGAGACACAATGCTGCTGCCATGAATCAAAAAGTAACCCAGGTGAGGGTTGCCACAGTTTGTTTATAATTTGACAAAACTCTCCAATGCTTGGGAAATAGACTTCGAGATCAGGATCATATTCTCCTGCCAGAGTTGGTAATGAAAGCCCAAAGCCTCTCTTTCTCTTTCTCTTTCTCTTTCTCTTTCTCTTTCTCTTTCTCTTTCTCCTCTTTCTCCTTCTTCTTCTCTGTGAGGTTTCAGGAAAATATTAACAACTCTATTAGTTTGTCAAAACCTGAGAGACTTTCTTGAAACTGCCACACCTGCAAAGAAGCTGGAGGAAACTGTTATATCTTCAACCAGAATAGCTTGTAATTAAAATTAGGCTGGCATTGTCCTTGACTAGTAAATACAGAACTAACAGCCTGTGGTGTATTACTCTGTGTGATGCTGCCTTCTCCTGTAAAACAGATGGTTTTTAAACACCAAATGAACAAATAGCCTTTCAAAGACAGATTCCGTTCACAATGCAGTGTTTGTTGCCCTCATTGGCCTCTTTGATATCACTTCACTGAGATATATATATATATATGATTTAAGTTGCTGTAAAAAATTATTTCAAAATTTTTATTATGAACCATAGGTAATACCATTAAATTCAGCAGAGGCTGAGGTCGGCTGTAAAGCACAGCTCTAGGATAGGATGAATCACTCCTATCCTCCCATTTATCAAGGCTGATGCCCCATGACAGGCTGAAGGAGAATCAACAATTGTGGGAGAATATTTAGCCTACGAATTAAATGAGCATTTTGAATGTTTGCCATCAGTGCCTAAACTTCACAAAACTGCCTTTTCCCCACTATTTCTTTTTATCAGTCTTTTAGCAGTAAATACTGATAAAGCACCAGCCTAAGCTTGTAGCACCAGTCCAGATTTATTTTCAGCATTACAAATTTGCTTTCTGTTTAGATATTGGAATTTTTTTTTTTTTTTTTTTTT
>VWZN01020900.1:60472-76738 GCA_013396955.1 Regulus satrapa | reverse complement strand
CACACACACACACACACACACACATCATTTAAAGAACTGTGTTGGAACAGAATGATGTCTGTCTTAGTATTCCTAACAAAAAAAAAAAAAAATATTTAAAAACATAGCTTTGTTGCTTACTACAATGTTCTTATACTGGTAAAGGTACAAACATCCTATTATAAACAAATGGAGGAACATAAAGAGGTGCATAATATAAAAGTTCTACACCAATGAAATAATTGTAATTAACTTTTAGCACCATTAATTATATCCTTTACATGTCTTAAGACTGAAGTGTGATTTACTTGGCATTTTATTAGATGATATCAAAATGATCATAATTTTTAAAGGTATATTATTTCCTGTGCAATGAAGAGTTTAAATAGGTATAAGTGTGATCTAAATAGAGTATAATTTATATTGCAAGAGTTTTTTCTGTTAGCACAAAATGACCTTGCTAATAGAGCTGAGCAAAAATGAGCAATAGGCACATTTCAGGATGTCGGAATACAATCCTGTTTCCATTCAGAAAGAGAAGCTCACTTCTGGGCAGCAGGGAGTCCTAGTTGATGCAGAACCAAGAGCTTAAAGCTAAGTCCTTGTCTGCTGCAGGCTTGACATTTTGCTTCTGCTTCCCACAGCAGGTGGCTAGAAGCCATAGCCTGATATGGTGGGACACATGATTATAACCTGTCTCATTAGGGTGTCTGCTTGGCAAGCAAAACTTCCCAAATTTTGCCTGTAATGATATGGTTCCACAGGACAGGTATCTTGGTTGGTGAATCATGGGTACAGGGACCTGATGAATTTGCCTGCAGGAGCATAGATATAATCAAATGTGAAAAAATTCTATGCAGCTGACCTTGCTATTAGTGAAATGCTTATTTTCTGGAAGTAATTAGTGGGTGTCTTAAAAGCAGGGGAAAATATGTATGAAAATCTTTGTATCTGTATCAGAGACATGGATTATTAAGACTGCTTATAGATATCATACTTTCACCCCTGTATTTTCATATAAATGCAGAATTTAGTGCCACTGTAGAAAAATCACTTCCATCTGAAAGCAGCCTTCACTTCTCTATGTGCAATGGAATATAAATTCAGTGCAGTTCCAAATACCTGTATCACTGACTAGAAATGCATCTTATTCCTACTGTCTCAGAAGAAAACAAACTCCAAAGAGCTTTTCAATCTTTCCAATATGAAGGAAAACATTCAGTGCAGCTCCAAGTTCATAAAATCATGTTGAGCACGAATTTTAGATTATTTGCTCTCTTGAAAATATTTGTCATAAGCATATGCAATTAATTTACATTTCATTGGATCTTCTGGAAAGCTGTGTATTTTTCAGTACAGTAATTGTTATTTAGAAAAAACATTCACAGTCCTGTTTTTCTTTACAAGACTGGAATAAAATTGCATAAAGGCTTGACAAGCTGAAGCAAGAAAATTCCTGTGCTTCTGAATGAGTCCTGTGCTCCAAATCATTCAATTCTCATAATTTTGAAATACTCCAGGTTTATCCTTTCAGTCCATGATATAGCCTGCTACCTTTTCCCTTTACCCCTTCCCTCTGCAGCTCTGTCCCCAGAATCAGCTGTCACACAGGGCTGCCTGCATTACGGAACCACTGATGAGCCATCCTGTGATGTGTCATCTAGTGGCATGATTCAATTAAGTGAAAGGTCTCCTTAAGGATTAATTTGTGCTTAGAGACACTGATCTTCATTTCTTCTTTAATAGTCAATAAAGACAGACAAAGGCTTCTCAGCTGCTAATTTAGTCTATAAAGTTGGGTTCTTCCAGAGGATGATTCAAAACAGGATCCTGCCTTTCTCTCAATCAATTATACAAGGGACTGGACTTTGTTAGCACTATCGAGATATTCCCTGAAGACTTGCCTTTTAACAAAAGTGAACACACAGTAAAATATGTAAGAGACTTGTCAAAAACCTTGTCCTGATTCCAGTCTTTATGTACACTTCAAGCTTTTCTCTCCTCATCTCTCATTCTGTGAGATAATATGTCCAGGTGAGACAATAAAATTGCTTGTACCATCACTGTACATATTAATTCTTTTGGTACAAAAAGCTCTGTACTTTTTACTGGAGAGAATAATTCAAATTTAGGGCAATTAAGATTTAAAAAAAACATGTGAGGGAGAAAAAGAATCAGTGTATACTGGAAAATTATCTACCATCTTAGCCTAACCCCTTCTCTCTTTTATTGGTAAAAGGATTTTCATTCAGTAGGACTAGCTAACCATGCTTGTATTACTAAACCATCTTGGGTTCATTTCCTTTTCCATGTTCTTTATCTTTTTTTAANTACAATTTCTTATTAAAATTACTTCAGAATTAAACCTATGATTTTAGTTCAAACCAGATGTCCGTTCCTTAGCCCTGAAGTACTATGCCACATTTTTTGCTTATTTCTGGTCTTCCAAGTAATCAGAGGAATGCTATTTTTTACAAATGTCAGAAGTTTATAACATTCTGCCTCTACAATTGATGATAACTCTTTTTAATCTAAGAATAAGTGGTGTTTTTGAAAAATCAAATTATATTAGATTTGTATTTTTCAACCTGATAGTAGCATTTTAATCACTTAGCCTAAAAGCTGACACAGAATACATATACAGTTAAAAATTAAAGATACAGAGATCTAAAAGCTTTCATTTCAAGGAAACACATTAGTCACTTCAAAATAAGGCACAGATTTTTCAGAAGTGATTAACATTTATTTTAAATGTCCATAATGCTTTTTAGAAACACTTCACCATGTTTCAAGGTCAGCTGAGTCACTTCAGAAAATAAGGATTCTTTCAGAGTTGTTAGCCTGTGCACCTCTCTTGTAACTACCAGTTATGCACAGCATGAAAAAAATGACGCTTTTTTATGATCATGTTATTTTTCTTAAGATAGCAAGGTGATAAGTTCAAAGGTGCTCTAAGTGAACAGCTAATTGCATATCAACTCCTCTCTGCCAGCATAGACTGTGGAAATGGAGATTAAAGGAAAAATAGATGATCTAAAGTTCTGCTAGAGAAGTCCATTGAATAGTTTTTTATCTGGAAGAAAAAAGCACACATAACATACCAGTTCCCATTACTGGAATATCACACCAAATATCGATTTTAAACAAGCACCTTATGAATATTATTGTTTGATTAAATTACTAGATTTTTTTGCCTTAAGAAAAAATATTTTCCATCAAAACTGTGAAAACTGTGTGATTTAATAATTTATTGTTCATTGGAAAAAAAAAAAATTAGCGGAAATAGAACCAACTCCAAGACTTCAAGTCAACCTTTAAAAAAACTTCTCTTATTTAGTTAATCACTAAATTATAAAGTAAAGATTAAGCTATTCTGCTTCTGAAGAGGTAATGACTCAAAGGAAAAAATCTCTATGAAGGCTCTAGTATAGTTCTATCACAATCTACTGAGTGTCAGTAGAACCTTTAGAAGGGTTAGATAACTTAAAAGAAAAAAATAGCAGCATTTATTTTATCAGTCATTCATGGTGGGAAAAAATGAGTCAAGTTAAAAATATATGGAAAATTAATGTTAAAAGGTATAATTTTAGGATTAAGACAAGGATTGACGAAAGTTTAAAATCTGAAGGTAAAGAGGAAATCTTTCAGATTGTGTCTATGATCTCATCTTTCCCATACATAAGCTCAGATAAAATGGTTGATTTCTCTGTTAGTGAAGACAGGAAAACCTTTCTGTTTTTCATACAAGTGTATTTGCAGATTAAGAAAATAATTGTGGGCTTTTATTTTTCTCTCGTTTTGGGTTTATGTAGAGTTGGGTATGGTGGAGTTCTTTGGTGCCTCTGCATAATTTGTAATATCTTTTTAGTAAATATGGGGGTTAAGATTATGAAAATTATCTTATACAGATGCCATCATCTGACTCTTAATTTTCTTTGAAATAAAGGAATCAAGATATATTGTTTTAAACAACATGACAAGATGTTAATAGAAATGCAATAGAAAAATTTGAAAGATTTACAAATACCAAATTAATCAGCAAATGTGAAATTTGTCTCACTAAGTTTTTACCCCCTGAAAGTTGGGGTTTATTTATTTTAATCTGTATATGAAGGTTTCACTTCATAAGCGAGACACAGAGAGATCATCCAGATTTATGTATCTCACCTATTGTACCTGAAAATCATTTAATCAGGAGGATTTTCATGCTGTTATGAATATATTTTATCTGCTTTTAGTAAACATAAAGGAAGAATGATTTCAGGTGCCTGGATGCCAGGTCCTCACTAAAGTGGCTCTATTATTTCCCTCCTCTACTGGAAAGGGGAAAAAACTATAATAAAAAGCTCATGGACTGGCATAAGGACAAGGAGAGATCAGTCACCAATTACTCTCCAAGACTTGACTTGGAGAAATTAGTTTAATTTACTGTCATTTAAATCATAGTATGATAATGAAATGGGCTGCTGGGGCACAGCTGCTTCACCATGGTCTACATCATGGGCTGTGGGGGAATTATCTCCAGCATTTGGAGCACCTCCTGCCCAACTTCTTTCTCTGACCTTGGTGTCTGCAGGCCTGCTGCTCTCACATGTTCTCACTCCTCTGGCTGAATTGCACAGGGTTTTTTTCCCCTTTTTAGAGATGTCATTCTGCCATTGCTGATGGGCTCAGCTTTGCTCAGAAATGGGTCTGTCTTGGAGCTGGTTAACACTGGTTCTGTCAAACATTGGGGAAGCTTCAAGCAACTTCTCACAGAAGCCACACTGCTACCAGTACCCTGCCACAAAACCCAAATACATTCCACCCTTTCCCACTGCCTTATCTCAAATTCCTCATGTCCCTGTTTGTGAGCCAAAAAGGATTGTGGTATGTTGATTTTGGCTGGACCACTAACATAGGCTATCACTGCCTTCCTCATCAGGACAGGGTGGGGCAGAAAATAACATGGGAAAAATCTCATGGTTCAAGATAAAGGCAGATTAATAAAGAAAAAATAAAAGCTATGTCTGGAAGTAAAAAAAACCCAACAAAACAAAAATCAAATCAAATCAAAACAAAACAAAACAAACAAACAAAAAAAAACCCCCAAAACACCAAACCCAAATTATTCACATTCTACTTCCCAACAGCAGGTGATGTCCAGCCACTAGCCTGGAAGCAGGGCTTCAGTACACATAACATTTGTCCTGGAATTCAATTCTCATAATATAAAATGCCACCCTCATTGCCTCAAAATTTCTCTTCTCCTAGTTTTTATTGCTGAGCAGACACCATATGCTATAGAATAACTCTTTGGCCAGTTGGGATCAGATGTCCTGGCTGCGTCCCTCCCTAAGATCTTACCCACTCCCAGACTCCTGGAGAGAGAAAGGTTGGAGATACAGCTTTGATGCTGTGTGAGCACTGCTCAGCCAAAGCCAAAACACCAGTGTGTGTTACCAACACCTTTCCAGCTACCATTCCCAAGCACAGCAGGATATGGGCTGCTATGGGGAAAATTAACTCCATCTGTCAGACCCAATACAACAGGTAAAAGACAAATTAAAAGAATAATATTTACATTTTTCTGAAGAGTTATTCTCAGTGGCTTCATTGCCTAGTGGAAGGTGATTTAGAAAATGCAAAAGAAGTTAATAACTTCATTTATTTTAGGGTCTAAACATCCACTGTTTTTTATAGACATTCTATTTTCTAAAATATTTTTTCAGCCTTAAAAAGTTTAAGTTGTTTTGTTGAGACTGTTGTTTCAAATATTTCTTAGGTTAGTACAGTAAATTTGCACTAATTTCTGTTTTCCAGCCAGATGTCTCCACCAGACTATGGAATCCTTAAAAATTTTCTCATAGCTGACTTCAAAGCCTGAGGTAATTGCTTTATCACAGCAGGTTAGAAAATCTATGTCTGACACAGAGGTTGAGTCCTGAAAATAGTACAGGTTTATGTTTTATGCATATTTTGAAGACAAATTAGCTTGTTTCAGGAATTTCGATCTCAAAAGATTTAGCTCTTGAAAATATGGATGTTCCTTTATCACTCATTCCAATTGATGCTTCTGTTAAACATTTCCTTTTATCAGAAACTCTCTTGCAAGAATCCTACTTTCCTTAGAAGCATTGGCACACAGAATAGGAGAATAGTGGACAATCTTTTGAGGACAAAATAATAAAAGATAGTGAAGGAGATTTTACTGTTTTGTTTTGTGAGTCTGCTCTTGTCCACTGAACTGGATACACCACAGTCATTTTGAGACTCCTTTTTATTTAAAAACATTTAAAAGTCCTCCACAATTAGGAAGTCCCACCCTAAAATCATAATTTTTAACCAGATGCAGGTGTGCCAGGCCTCTAGAACCCTCCTTTCTCGTATAAGCCTGAGAGCCCACAAAGAAATTAACTAGGCAAAGACTCTTCAGTAGGTTATCAGTCTGGATAATTAGTTAAACTGGAGAATGAGTTAACTGCTTTCCCATCCACCATTCTTCTTTTACCCATATGATGTTGTCAGATCTCAAAAAAATTTCTCTGTGCCTGATTAAAAAACAAAAAAATCATAATGTTGCAGAAAATAGTACAAAATAAACTTTAAGGCAAGAAAACATAAAAGCAGATAATCCTTGAAGTACTTCCTTAAGTTCCTCACTGTCTCTTAGCTAATTTAGGAATGTGGGCTGTCTCTCATTTTCTTTCTAACACATTTAAGCTGAAGTATTCTTGCTGTTACAAGAATTTGATTCCTACTTCTCTGTTATTGGGCTTTTGGAAAATCCTACTAAGTTTCTTGATTTTTTAGGCTGTGTCTTCTAGCTTTTTTCACCAGCATTTTCTGATTTACATTTTCTACAGTAGTGTCTAATTTGTTTACAATCTCCACAAATATTTTAGGCCATTTTATCACTCTTATCTTTCTAAAGACGTGTTTGTGAAACTGTATAGCTGATTTCTCAAGAAACAGCAAATTTTTAATCACCATAGACAACTTCAATATTAATTTTACTGTAAGTGTTGTATAAAGGCCTATCATCATTCAACAGATGGTGAATTGGAAACTGTGTCATTACAGAAGTATTTAACTTCCTAAATACAGTGTTGGAGAATAAATGCAACTGATAATGGTATTAATATTGAATAGCCTTGGCTATTCAAATTTCTGACAGCTGGCAGATTTCATTGCTAAATTATTAAAAATCAACAGTCTTAAGTTTATAGTGATATGGATATCCTTGTAAGGTTTTAATAGAGAATAACATTTAAAAAGTCAATTTAAATTAATTCTATTAATAAAAAGGGAGTTCTGTAAATGTTACCAAATGTTTTTGGTTTGAAGTGGTCAGATTTCAGTGAATTTAGGGAATTAGTGATGCTAATGGAGGAATTAAGCATATAAATTCCCAGACATTCTGGGACTCCTTCACATGCAAAACAAATGGTCAGAATCCTGGAAAAAAAATTTTGAACGGCATTATGGCCTTTTCTCACTGAAAAATCAACCATAAGGCTGTCAGGAGTACACTTGGAAGGAGGAAAGAAGAAAACACTAGCTAGGAAAGAAAAGTAGTATGTGTAGATATAAATTTTCTGCTGTAAGTCCAAGTTAGACTGCTGCAAATTGAATAAGAACTAAACCCCAAGGCCATTTTTGTTTTATAAACATCCATGAATCACGAAAAGAAAAAAAAAAATACAACTAGCCTAACCCAGCTTCAAAGACCTACCTCATACACCCAAAACAGTCCAACTGCATTAGCACTGCACTTTGCCAAAGCCCATATACTGGGCCCCTGTATTTGCTTACAGGAAGACAGCATGAAACGTGTGGAAAAACACATGGAAATATGAGAGCCCATGCGCAAAGTCAAAGCCAAAGGTGAAATGTCTTAAGTCAGAAACACTTGATCATTTTTGTCATGGGACTCTGAAAATCAGGTATCTATAAGATAAACATGTGAGATATTTGGCAGGAGATAACTTACACTGATCCACAGAGTTAGGAGAGAAATTTAAAATAAAAAAATCGAAAAATAATTATCAATCCCAAACAAAAACAACAAAACAAACAAAACAACCAAGAAAACAAATCAGAAAACCCAATCTGAAAATCCCCATAAACATCCAATTCAAGTGCAGGCCTATTCAATGGACTTATGTAGCATGCAGGAAATAGAGAAATCTCAATACAATTATCCAGATGATGATTATTTGCAACCATGAACATTACTGCTTCTGCGGTACATGTATGGATCTTGGTTGCTACTAATGTTAACTGTTTACCCATCCATTTTTTATGAAAGCAAGATAATTAGACTAAAGTGGAAATATATCAACATATAAGGCTTAAACCTGAATTTAGACATGAAGATTTTGGAAAGACATATCCTCTCTGGTAACTTGTAGAAATGAGGACAGCTGCTTCTTATTTTATTGTATTCAAACCTCAGTAAAAGTAATTTTTAAAGATTTTTGTCTTGACCAGTGTATTTAAATAACATACTTCCTGGATACAGTCCAAACTCAGCATGCATTATACAGAGATTAATGGCTTCCCTTTGTATCTACTGTCATCCATTGTTTTTCAAGGAAATAAACCATTAAAGATATCCAGGTAAAAGAGATTAAATTTATCCCTAAAATTTTTGATTGTAACAAAACAACTTCTCTGGTAATAAAAATAAATTAAAGAGATCAACAAAAATTAGAAATATTGGTCACAGAGGTTATATTTTTTAAACTACAGTGCCAAAAACTTTCTCATTCATACTTAAATCAGATTGCACTCATTAGAGCCTAATCATTGGATATACTTGTATTACAGAAAAAAAAGGAGTTCAAGTATTAATCAAATTAAATAATAAATATTCCTATCATTTCCCGGTTGTACTTCCACATTAGTGTTATTTTGATTTTAGGTAATTTCTAGACAACACCAAATGAAGTTTAAAACAGAGAATAGTGGAAAAAAAGTAAAACTATAAAATTAAATAAAATATAGCATTTTATCAATAACCCTGATATTCAGCTACTTTGAATTATGCAGCAGAGAAACATCCCATAGGTAACAGGGGGATTGTAGAAATGGGTACACCAGTGAATAATAATGGAAAGTTCCTCTGTTCTCAGTCCTGTACCTATATGCATGTACTTGGTGTGGATCTCTGAGTCCCCTGTGTGCCCTGAACAATCAAGCCCAGACCTCTCAAAGCACCCCAGGACACTGGGGTGAAGTTAATAGTAAAAATAAAATATGAAGGAGGAAGAAGTTTCTAGATGTTGTACGAGACATTCTGTTGACCCTAATAATTTTCCTAGTTCTTTGTGATTAAAAAAATGTTTAGCTATTAATTTTTTCATAAAAGCACAATTAAAACAACATGAACCTATGTGTTAAATATTATTTATATATATTTTTTACAATATTTTATTAAAAAAAAAAACAAAAACAAAAACAAAACAAACAAACAAAAAAAAACCAAACCAAATCCAAACCAAGAAAAAGAGATTGAATGCTTTGTTCAGGAAACCATATTGATAATGGATAATAATAGTGCTCACAAAGTTGAGTAACTGCATCTAGAATATTTTTCCAGGTTTTAAAACCATTTTATGTTTTCTTTTTATACTGCTTCAGGGAAATAAATCTGATATATTGCATGGTTAAAAAAATGCAATGGTACCTATCTAACACTTAATTTCTGTATGTATCTTCTCTTACTTACAGATAAACATTTAAAATGCAACCCTTGTACAAACTGCCAGTTTTACACTTTTTCCCAAGTTATTTGCCTTGATTGTCAGAGCTGCTGCTAACTTATGTGTGAGGTGAGATTGAAAGCAAAAATAATTTCTCTTGTACCAACATCATCAGCTGGTCTGCATAAACATTGTCTACTCAGCTGATCTGGCTTCAAACAATTTCAGAGAAATGCGAATCTTCTACAGTATCAACCCTTATGTGAGCTGAATGCTAGTGCACTGGAGAGACAAGTACTTCAGTAAAACCTTTTTTTCATAGCAAATAAAAATAATGTTAGCAGTATGACATAGAGGAGATGGGGGAGCGCTGTATAATTCTGGGTAAAGGATTTTTCCAAACTTGCTACACCATACTACAAACATGCTACGTCAAAACTTCCATGAAACCATTACTCAGACTCACCAGATTTCATAAAATCAATTGCTTTCATCTCCTGTGTTCTCACTTCTATATTATTACCTAAGAATGTGAGCTTCTAACCAAAAAGAGACAAGAAAACATTAAATTCAAAAAAATTAATTTGGATAGAAAAGTTTTATTACATAAATCAAGAAGACTGAAGGCAAAAGCACAACTATCAGAGCTGGTTTTACCTTGTGGTTCAGAATGATATTTGAATGCCAGAGAATGAAGATACCATACCAACAAGAGTAAACAGACTGTTTTATCCTGAGCTGAGAAAACAAGCACAGATCTTCAATAAAAGGCAAAAAGAAGTAATAGTTCTGGTAAATCATTAGGAGAGAAAAGGTGGTCTGCAGCTTTGGACAAGTGATTTAGCTGCCTGCTAGGTAGTCCACTGAGCACTCCCCATTTCATTGTTCAGGAGCTGCGTTTAAGCACTTGCCCTTCTTCATCTGTGCAAGGAAAACTTCCCCATCCAGGAGAGGAGTGGTGAGAGCAGTAGTGTCTCCTCTGAATGTTGCTGCCTCTGTTCCCTGCATTGGTGCCAAATCCAGAAAGAGGTGGATGGAGTAGTGAGCTGTTTCTGGGGAGGAAAGTGCACAGCAGTAGGTGAGCAAAAAGAGCAGAGCAGGACCACTGATTGTCCCCATGGTCAGAGGAGTCCTGCAGTCACTGTGATGACTGCAGGAGTGCAGTCTGAAGTGGACACATGAAGTGGAGTCAGCAGACAGCATTAAAAAGGCTATGACCTTATGCAAAAACCTAGAAAAAAAATTTAAAATAAAAATTAGACATGTCAAGTAAAAATTTGGGCTCTCTGATGTATTAATTTTACCTACACTTGAATCTACATTTGAAAATTATTGAAAAATATTATAAATCCCACGTAACTACTGAGAAGTATGTAAATCGTTCAAAACTATCATTTGTATTAACAAATAAAACGTCTGAGATAATAAAACATTGAGATAGTGCTATCTAACCAGATATTCAGCTTTGTGTTTAAAATTTAAGTCAGAAGTGTTTCTCTAGCTAAGACAAGATCCTTGGCTATTAGGTCCAAATTTCCTACTAGGATCACCTTTGCTAATTAAGTCTACCTTTGCTATTAGGAATGTAAATATACTGCAGTGTTTTTACAATAAATTCTCAAACAGCAGCTAAAGAAGACCAGCTTTTACTGGTCTTCATGTTACAAACCTATTAATTTCTAAACCTATTAATATGCAATTGTTTCCATGAGTTTATTTTAGCATTGATTAATAACTCTTTTTGCTATTGTGAAGAGTGTTAATTATTCTTGTGTACCTTTCTGTAAGGCAGATAGTAGAGATTGTGGAATAGTTTAATTACAGACCACTGTTGCAGGTATAAATGGTTAATTTCAGAAGTGCTAAGTGAATGATAAATTTAGTTCAGTGCAGAATTTGGACATCAAGATCAAATACTGAATTTATTGTAGAAAACAATATTTTGTTGCTGTTCTGAGGACTTCTTATAATTGCTGGAGGAAGCTAATTACAATTATTTAATCCATAACACATCTCATCATCTTCCAGCTAACATTCACAAGAAAGACTTTGTTCTCAGTTGTCTCTGTACAAGTGGAGTTGCATGGGCTTAAATGGGTTACTGTTTGATACCTAATTTTTCTCTCTAATTTTCAGAGGTGTATATTTATTTTTTTGCATATTTCTAATTTTTTTTTATTGCAGAAGTAATCTGTGCATGTTTTTCCATGAAGTGGCTAATGCATTTAATTTCACAAGACCCTGCTACACATTGTCCTGCATATTTGAATGAAATCTGTAGGAAAAAAACCAAGTGTTTAATTAAAAATGCCTGTAAACTTTCTTTTGTGCTAATGCTTTTCAATGTATGAAATTGTAAAAGATTAAAACTCTTAAATCTTGTTTTGAAACTATTCAAATATTCAGTTATTCAAATATTTTAAATGCATGGCAAAACAGCAGCTAGGGATTGCTTCAGGTGCTTTAAGGTATGTCATTTTTATAATCAGGGAGCATGATGCCCAGCCTGTTGTTGCCACTCCAGAGGCACAGGCCTGCCACATCCTCTGCCTTCATATTTGTCTGCCAACTCCCTGCAATTGTTTCATGTAGTCTCAAGTGATAATAGTTGTCAATGTTTGGACGTGTTGCAAGAGATTCAGGTTCCTGAAAATTATAAATTTAAGTGACATTGCATGGCATTCCAATAAACAATTGGGAAACTTTTATAAAGGTTTCAGTAGCTGCTGAGCTATTTATTACCTGAAATTATGCATGCAAAAGTCTTTTACATGATCATCAGTAGCACATTATTAGATTGTGTAGAAATTCCAGTTGGTGGAGTAAAAAGTTATGAACTATGTTTCCAACACTAGTAGAATGAGAAGAATACTTTATGAGAATGAAAATAAACCAAAGCACCATAGTTAACCCTAGAAATTGAATATTTATTTATGTAATTGTTAGAAGAAAAGAGAGTATTGAAAGTGAATTGTAAAATTTTACTGCTGCAATTCAAGAAAAAACTGACTATCTCACATACAGAGATTGTAACAAAGACACCTTCCAGAAAAGTATGATTAGAAGATACGAATCAAAACACTCAGGCAAGTTTGGCACTGTAACTGGTTGGAACAGACAGATAATGGAGTCTAATAAGGTATATTAAATATAAAACATGCTGATGGAATGGTGATCTTACAGCTACAGGCATATGAAAAAGAAACAGTCTACATATTCTTGAGAAATCAGTGAAGCATAATTAAAAATCTGCTTGACTGTATTCATAGGGAAGCTATTAAAAGAGTTTTTCTTTCCAAATTCTTATTGCACAGTCTGAAAACCACCCTTGTGTACTTGATTTTGAAAACTGTACTTGATTTTCAAGATTCTCCTTAATGTGGAACATTAGGGAACCAAGAGCAATGTCCATCCACAGAATTGACATTTCTACTTTCTAGGAAGAAATTGCATTCAGCAGTACTATCACACTATGGCATAACATTGTCATTGTAGCCAATAGAGGTGTCAAGTATCTCAGATAAATTTACTTCAGTCCAAGCTTCCAGGGCTTCAAAGACAAGCTTACAAGAAGTAATACCACAGCGTTATGAGCACCTCAGCTAGCTCTAAATGATGCAATGTGACTGCACAGTGCAGTACCATACTCTGAATGCAGATTTATGCTACGTTAGACCTCTGAAGCAGCATAAGCACACAAAGGTAACCCCTAGCAGGCATAAGCACAGCACTAAAGATGTCTCCAGTTTCAGAACTAGCTGGGACACAGCCTCTGCCTGACATTGTACTATGTTGTGCTTTGCTGTGCAAATACAAATTAGGCATTCTCATGTGAGGAGCCCTTCAGGAGGACACTTGTTCAGTTCTGTTTCAGAGGATGAATAATATATAGTATGTACTCTTTACAATATGAGCTTTAAAGCTGTAGCAGGAGTTTCCACAGAATTCAAACACCAGGAGTGGCTTATGTAAGGACAGCCCTTCCCTTTTTCTTTGGTTTCCAGGTTCTAAAATGACAAACTCAGCCCTTGTTGTCTTTTTTTTGTAATTTAAATCTGGTCCTGAAATTCAGGCCACAGCAACTTAGTGTGAATCTTAATGTGCACTTGAGATTTTATTGATGTTAAAATCATTGATAAACCTAATGAAAAGGAAACACCTATACATCTCTGAAGAAATATTTGAACTTCGTAAGGGCTAAGCCTTCACTAATTTAAAAAGTGTTGGTAGCATTCCAAAATTATATATTAACAATAAAAGCATTATTATCTAAACTACTACACTAATTAACTATAGAGGAGAATGAAAAAGCCCCATTTTTAAACCTAGAAATACAAAATGAAAAAATGTAAGACAAGTTAAAAATTGAATATTTGCAATAGCAAAATAAAAATTTTACTAAAGTCTTCTATGTATTGTATTCAAGACCACACATTTTTCCTTAAAGGCAATAATTTCTTGACAACAATACATTAATTTAACTGGATGAATACTACAGTTAAGTGCCTCATTAAATGACAGTCTATTGTATATTCTCTCAGCCAAAGGTGAGATTAATTTATCTAACTAGACAGATTCATGAAGAATCTGTCACTAGGTGATGATTTAGACCTCAGAGGATTGGTATTTAGACTATCATCTTTAGGCCAGGGAGAGATCAGGTAGCATCCTCTGGAGAATACTGCAAATCCTCCAGCTGAGGAAGGACTTTTCACACCCAACAGAAAAGACTGGCTTATTCCAGATTAAGTATGATAGTGGTGAAGAACTGGAACAGATTGTTCAGAGAGGCTGTGGATGCCCCATCCCTGACAGTGATCAAGGCCAGGTTCAATGGGGCTTTGAGAATCTTACTCTAGTGGACGGTATCCCTGTCCATGGCAAGGGGTTAAATTAGATAATTTCAAGGTTCTTTCCAACCCAACCTGTTCTATTTCCATTCTAGCTTAGTCTAGTCTAGTCTATTATCTACTATTCATGCTCTAGAAAATTAATAAGTATCTGAAATAATTCACAAGGATTCTAAGTTTCCACATTTTGTATATCAGCTTTTTCTGGAGGAATCTCAGTCTCTTCTTTCCCCTCCTAAGGCAGTATCCTAAGTAATAGAGTATTTTGAAGATTGAACTTTCCTGCTCTACTTTTGAAAACCTGTTTACCTCTGTAGCCTGTGATACAAGAGACATTGAGCCAGAGAGGAGCAGCAAGGAGAGAATAAATGGTTGTATGGTCTGAGTGCAAAAATGACGTCTATATTACTGTACACTGTCTGAAAAAGAGAGTCCTTAGTGAAGAGGCATCAGAAGCCAGATCTGCTGAATAAACCTGAAGTGTCAGAAGACTCTCAAGAGAATAACAATGAGTATTCTCTTATAACAACTATTATATATATATATACCTTATTCAATATAACAGCTACTTAGACAATAAATAAATATTTTAGAAGAAATTACTCAAGAAAAAAACCACTCAAGCCAGAAAATTTGTTGCTTACTACCCAGAAGATACATTCAAGTAAGTTCAATCACCTAATTGCAGTAATTAGGCGTATATGAATTGCAGATGAAATGGCCATGCCAAGTTAAATAAATACAAATAGTTAATACAAAGCACCTGAAGTCAAAGGCAAACAGGCAGAAAATTGAAAATTGGAGTGAATGCTATGAATAAAGCAATGCTTTTTAATAGAACCATTAAATGTGAACTGTAATTGCAGACAATGAGGGCAAAATGCTTGAACTTTGCTAGAATTATTCCAGAGATATGAAAAAAAAAAACAACCTCCAAGCCTTAAAAAGCACAGTTGCCTGTCTCAAACACTGTTACCACAGGAGGACTTTGCCATGAGATCAGCACAGAATGGAGTGACTGGATGGCAGTAATTCCAGGCCTGCTTGAGGGAAGGTCTGGTGGCACATCCTGGCAAAAATTCCTACTGTGGTAAACCGTGCAAAGCAGTAGCATGCCTATAACCAGTCATACAAAGATTACACCAAGTTATGGGACAGATGGCATCCTCAACCACTGAAGCCTCCCCATCTGAACATGCCTCCATGGATGCCTGGAACTTGGGCTGTCAGTTCAGCCACTGTCACAGGAACCTGAGATAAGATAAAGGCAGTACTGTTGTCCGCGTGTTATCTAAGATCTAGGGGAAGGTTAACAAATCTGGGAGAGGAGATTGTATCACTGACAATGGACATAAAGAATGCAGAATTTATGGGCCACAAGGAAAGCCAACTCAGCAACTGAGTGCTGAAATGAGCTCAGGCTGGGTAAAAAGTAATTCACCAGGAGTAGATCGCAAGTGCAAAGCACAGACCCACTGACTCAGAAACCCAGTGACTCACAGAAGAGAAAAGTTGAGCATGGGAATTGTCAATAGAAGTGACAGAATAATTCAGCCAATAGAATTAAAGAAATATTTGGCCATTAATTATTTTGCTTTAAAAAATGTATCAATAGTGAACAGTTTTGAACAACCTTAGAACCACTGTCATTGGGAAGCCCAGAGTAAAGAATAGGAAACTATCTTCTGCTTGATCTCTCTCTATCTCCCCCTCTCTCCCCTTCTGTCTTTCTCTCTTCCCCCACCCCCCCC
>VWZN01020900.1:6214-60405 GCA_013396955.1 Regulus satrapa | reverse complement strand
CTTTTATCTTTCTATCTCTCTACCTCACATTTACTATTAAATAAAATCCATGTTATTAACTGCAGCATATGGTCTAATTTGCCCCTTATTTGGGCAAAGACATCTCTCAATTGCATCTTAGCAGGATACTTTACAGGTTTAAAATTAAATGTAGCATATGAGAAGAAGCTGTCTGTGAAGAAATTGTACTCTTGAATATATTGATACAAGGCTATATATTGAGCATAATGGTAATTATAAACAAATACTGAACTAACTGACATGTGCGAATTTTGCAGATCAGACCTTAGAGTATCTCTAATGGCATCAGAATCTGTCACTTAAGTGAGTAGAATATCTGGGGGTTTGCAGCAAATTTGAATTTTATGCTTACCCTAATTACTCTAAGAATTAATCTAAATCTTAGCATCTTGAGCCATGCTTTAGATATCTATCTATCTATCTCTCTATCTATCTATCTATCTATCTATGTACACACACACCTTTAAATATACTATACATAATATAGAAGTATTTAGTGTGTCTAGGTCTCTGTGTACCTGTATGCATGTTATATAATGCACATTATTTGCCCATATTGTCATTTACCCAGCAGAGAACGCATTTCTGGTAACAGAGAATGGAAAGATATGAAATACTACATTTTCTTATACAATTTATTATAATAATTTATTATTTTTTATTCATAATAAATTCAGTTTATACCACAGAGCACTCTTGCTGACAGTATACTTAGAGCAATGGTAACAGGCCCAGCAGTGTCCTGCAGAAAGCAAAGGAAAAGAGTTTACATTATATGGACAATTACCTGAAAACATCTTTCTAGTATGTCAAGGTACAGAAAGGGGCATCTTGATAACCACATCACAGATTAACATCACTACAGTCTCCAAACACTACTTAATTCTCCCCAAACTCCTTGACATCATCTTTGAATGAAGGTGACACGATCATGTAATTTTACAGCCCCACAAAAAATTCACCTTGATCCTTCTGTGGCTCACAAATCCTACTCCTGCCATCTCAGCTTTTTCTCTGAGCAGATGGAAGGGAGAATGGGTTCTTAGACATTTAAAGGTTGATTTCTTAGTCTTGCATCTCAAGTCAAAATTGCACTCAAAATTTTAATCAATAGAGCCTTCATAGCTGAAGGTGTGAAAATATCTCACTCCTTACTGACACTGTTATGTTAGAAAAATACCATAAGCAGAAACATTTATGCTGACAGAGTCATTGTCATACTTAGTTTATATCGTTGAGAGGATTAGTGAGACTATGATGGCAGAAAAGCACTTTCTGCTGCCATGCTCTGCATGCACACTGGGGGCTCTGCTGACAAAACACTTGGTGTAACCAAACCAGTGATTGAAGGCATCAGTTCAGACTGATATCTCTCTCTTCTTCTTACATTTGATGTACAGCAGCCCCACGGAAGTTTTAACCTGCTGTGGGTGCTGAAGTCTCACACAGCAAAGGTGAAGCATAGAAATTCACAGGATTTAAAAATTAAGACATATTCTGAGGCTAGCTTGCTCTTCTAAATCCTATTATTTTTTGAGGATCTCTTCATTCTCTCAATCTATGTCTAAGTCTTTTGACAATATATGCATTATTGTCTCCATATAAAAAGCCAGGAAGATGAAAGAGAAACAAGACCCTTTTAGGTTTCTAAAAACATGTTTGTGGTACACGTTATTGAAAGTGAAAATTGTCCTCTTTTTTGTACTTAGTCACCAAGAAAACAATGAATCTGACATCTTTTATCTAAGGATTGAATTGGCAGAGGGATTACAATACATCATTAGTAGTACCTGAAACGCACCCTACTTTGATTACAGTCAGGTCTTGGGGCTAGCACCCTCAGCACCTTCATTTATTTGTGTTGAAAACATGCTCTCAAAATTCTTGCAGTCACATAATTTAGTTTTAAACTTCTGACTTCCATCTTAATTTCTTTGATTTTCTTTATATTTAAATGAAAAATATTAATGGGACTCAATACTTGGGCTCTCCAGACCTCTCAGAAAACTATGACTGCTAGTTGTCCACTGCAGTTAAAACATATTATTATTTGCTCTTGACACTCCATTGGAAGAAAACTCTTTCAATAAACTGATTAACTTAAATACTTCCTGCTTGACATATGAACATCTTCCGCATCTCTGACAAAGATACATTTGAAATGCCAAGGTAAACAGGCAGTCAGTCCCTTTCTCTCCACACTTTCAAATGTGTTCTTCCCTAGGAATCTGATTGACAATTCTGCACAAATTTTCTTTTTTTTATTTTGACAGAAAACTTTGAGAAAAATCAAAGGAGTATACACATATGACATATTTGAGATTTTATATATAAAAATTTGAGGAGCTCCACAACTCCAAATCAGTTTATGAAATGAATTTAAGTATAGAAATTCTTCTGAGCATCCAATTTATGTTTGCATCAAAAAGACTTTAATAGGGATTATTTAATTGACTGAAATGAGTTCCTTTCAAACAAAATATTAGCTCTAGATTTGAACCTCTTAGGTACCTAAATACTCTCAAAATAAAGTTAGATGATGAAGCTTGAAGAAAAACACTCAAAAGACGACATATAAGAAGAGGACATTTTGGTTCTAAAGCTGTCAATATGTCCTGGTAGTCCTTTTAAACTGGCTTGCAGCTCACTCCTCTCTCAGTACAGATGAGCAGTAGGGGCCAGTGAAAGTACAAGGGAAAGAAATGACCCAGGGAAATGAGCACTGACCAGTCCAAAAGCTAGGTAGGTTTGCTTTTATGTATTGCAGTATTTAAGGGCATGTCCTAGCAGACCATACCTTACTTAAATGATCTGAACAAAGTCAACTAAGAACCTCATAGGAAGGTGTCAATAATTCCAGGCAGTTTGTGCAGTTTGCGGTCATTAGGTGAGGGAAGTTTAGCACACAAAAGTATTTTCCTTAGACTCAGGGTGATTTCAATGACAATATCAGCTCTACCTGTCCCTTTTGCAGGATTTCATCTCTCAGCAGGAAGAACATTTTTCAGATCCATCTATTTCAAGAACCATTTACATTGCTGTGTGTGCAATGGAAACATACCCACACATGCAACAAAATGACAAATACATTGGAACTGGGAATTTAAAATGTTCATATATCACTGGACACTGGCCTTGGAGCCACACACTTGATTCTGTCTGTGACAATTTATAATCATTAGTAAGCAGCTAAAGTTGTTGTCGATGGTAGGGACCATTTAGAAGAGCATTTTTTTTTGTTTTTCTGTTTTCTACTTTTAACTATCCAACTCACCTATACATGATTTTGTAAGGAAAGTTTAAAAACTGTACTTCTTAGGTGCACATATTAAAGGGAAATATGTTTCACAGAGAGTAATCAGCAAACTTATTTTTGAAGCTTTGGGCTATGTTGCTTAGAAGAGATGAGAGAAAGATTTAGATTGCAAGTCAGTCCTAAAAACTGTCTGTTTTTGCTAGACAGCTAAGGTAAACACCTGTGAACCAGTTCAATGCACAGATGCAAATCAGACTACATATGAATTTCTGTTATGATGAGTCTCAAAGGGGATTCATTAGAGCTCAATTAAGAAACAGCTTGATGTAAATTTTCTTCTTCCATTTACTTGCTTATGTTTTTCACATATGCTGCATAGGAGAAAAAAGAGGTATCTGAATTTCAGAAACTATGCCAGTCTCCCTTTGACCATTTCATTTTATACAGCTTTCTGTTTATTTTTCTCTTGTGTATTGCTCTTATAAGGTGTACTTTACCTACTAGGTCTTTATGGCAGTTTGTTAAAAAGAAAAAAAAAACAAAAAACACAACCTCCAACTTATTCCTAAATTCAGATCTTGGTGAGGTATGTGAGTATTACATGTTAAGCAAAAATTAACCATTTGTAGACTTCTTGGAATGCACAGAAAACAATTTTTTTTGTCTTAATTTTAATGGGGAACACAAGCATATAACTGCAGATAAAGAAAAGATTTTTCAAAGTGAAGTATTATTTGGATGTTTGAGAAGTGTGATCTTTTCGGTCATTTGTCTTTTGTGACCTCTTAAGAAAGCAGCAGCTCAGTGCCTTTAAGACAGGGTGGTGAAAACTGGCTGTAATTACTGGTGACAAGTGTTATTTGCTTTACCTTGTCCTGAAGTATTTGAACTGTAGCTTGCAATTAAAGGCACTGAATAGTAATTAACTTTTACGTTGACTGTTGGTGTTAAAACTTAAGTCAATACACTACAACAAAAGAGTTTAATAAGTCAACAAAAACCTTTATTTCTTATTACCAAAGCCAAATTAACCCAGGGGAAATAAAAAGTCAGAAAGACTTCTATAAAACAGTAAACTAACAGCATTGAATTTTGTTGTCTTTTAAACTTCACAAATTGATTTTTTTCAGAGTTAATTTATATGCACATCAGATAGCATATTATTCTGTGTAAATGTAAGAACATTAAATTTATGCATCTGAGGTTAAAGAAAAAGTTTGAGATGCAGTTTTGTAGTGGACACAGAACTGCCATTTTTTTCAGAAACAAAACTTTTGATCTAACACTGCTGGTTTGTCAGAGTTACAGAGTGAGGAAGTATTCTAAATGGAAATTTTGAGTTTTACACACAAGCATGTAATGTTAACAAAGGAATTGGCCCTGAAGTTTGTAGAAAATTAATCTCGTCAAAAAAGGTATAACAACCTTAATCCAAATCTACCACAAATACACAATTTAAATTAAGAGTGAATGCACAGATATACCATAAGATGAGTCCAGGAGACCAACAGGAGGAGGTAGACCAGCAACAGCCATATCTCCTGGGTATTCAATTAATCCTGCCTGCTCCATCATTTTCCAGTTCTTATTTAAGCTGTCATAAAAAGCTGAACTTTCCATTAGTGTTGAGGAAGACAGTAGTAATAGAAGGAGATTTATATTCTCATTTTAATATGCTGCATTACTTTCTATAGTCTGTTCATTATTAGAGTGTAGGTAGGTCATCCAATCATTATCGCTCAAGCACCCATAACAATTTCAGAAAAGCATGTTCAAGTAAGTCTGCTCCTACTGAATGAAATTATTTGGTTTGCTCTTGACTAGACAGTGTTGGGAAGATACAATGCAAGCAGATCAATGGGGTTTAGTACTGTTATGCAAGATAGTAAACTATGTCCTGTACATTTTATTAGCATAAAAATGATAGGTACTTTAAAGGAAAAAAAAAAATATATATTACATTCATCATGTTTTGAAATTCCAAGTGCATATTAAACTTAAAATTAGGTCTTACTTTCTGGATGTGAAGGATTTTTGAACTGACCACTTTTCATCAAGAATATAAAAGAATAGTATGAACAGAGGGGAAAATAAACTCCCTTTATTATGCCCAGTTTCTAACCCATACAACATTACAGAAGGTACTCAAAGCCTATACTAAGGCCAGCCAATGCAGTGGTGTTTACCAGAGTACTTAAATATTTGGAAGTCTTGAATTTTAGTGGAGTTGTCAGTGAAGTAACAAGCCTGACAGCCCTCAGTAATCCTGTCACAAGACTTTGCACTCAAGTCTTCCCTTCTTTCAACTGTGCATAAGACCTGAATTAAGCAGGGAACAGTTATCAATATAATTTTCCAGTTGAAAAAATTAGTCGTATAGCTCATATTCCTTGTAATCATTCTCCCTGATTTGCATGTGAGGACCATTGCATGATGTATTTTGTCTTGGTTTTGCTCTGATGCTTACTTTATTTCCACTATGGGCCCTTGTGATTTGTGTTCAATTAAGCCACAAACTCCTTATAAGGTAAATCAGATCTTAGAATCATATATTTATAAGATTATTTACTTGGAAAGGACCTCTGGAGGTAATTTTCTCAAAAATCCAACTCAAAGAAGGACGACATTTTTCCAAGTGATAGTAAGATAACTGTTTTTTAAAGCAGCTCTTTCCAAATTTATTATGGCAGCTTCCATAATGGAATCCTGATTTTGATTTCCTCCCTGTGTTAGGTTAGGTCATCTACTGGGTGGAAGGATGAGGAATAACTGAATTTTTAAAAAGACCTTTAAAATTATTATAAAAGTTGTTTTTGAAACTAGTGATATATTATTAAGATACACAATTTTATAGGCAGTTGTGTATAAGACTATTTAAAAAAAAAGCAGTTATGAGGACCATATTGTTTTGATCAGCTTTAATTCTCATTAGTGATCTATAGCTGACTACAGATTATTTTTTAGGAAGCTGTAGAGCGACCTCTCCTCATCTGAATCCCACAGTCCTGGAATGGGGTTGAAGTTGAGTAAGGTAGCTTGGACTAATGTTGCAGTGTTTCAGAGAAAAGGGATAATTTTTAGGTTTATAGTGTGCTTGGAAAAAAATTTACATGAATATTACTTTCTGGATTTCCAGCTCTTCTCAAACAAGACTGAAACATCTGTAAGTTTTTTCAAGCTGTGAAATGAAGTCTTAAGAATATCAGCATAAATTCTCTTCAGAAGAGAGGATGTCTGCAGGAGGCACATCCAATGCTAATTTAAAAACTATCAAGCAGGAGTCTTGAAAAATACCAATGACAAGAAATCTTAACTAAGATGAGGAAATAATACAATGAAGCTATAGGGCAATTGTAAGGAGAAAGAAGAAAAAAGACGAACTGTATCTTCTAAAACAGTCTGTCAGGTTTGGGTGGGTTTGGTTTTTTTGGGGTTTTTTTTTTGCAATTTTTTTTTTTAATTGGGCCATTGAATCAAGTGTTGTGCACTTGCTAGCAGTAAAAAAAATCAGATGCTGACTATAACCATCTGCTACAAAACAGCTGCAGGTACTTACTATACTTTAGTTGTGGTGCATATAAATGGTGACTAGCATAATGAATAAAAGATTCACTTTCCTATCTACTTCAAATTGCACAAGAAATTCAAAATATGAATTGATAAATTAAATTTCATATTTTAATAATTTAAAATTAAAAAAATGAAATAAGTTTTTTGTTTTTAATCCAACAGATACAAGATGCTGTTAGACACAAAAGCCATGAGACACAAATAAGGAGTTCTAGGCAAATTGATTGAGAAGTTTAATGTAAGTAATTGAGAAGGTCTCCATGTTTAATGTTTCCTGTAATCTTGGATCTGTAATTAACAGAATCTCAATTTAGATTACATTACAATGAAGCTTTTATGCAAAAAAGACAGTTTTAATAACAATTTTGATTATATTTTATTTTTCATCCTACTATGATTTTTATCTTAAGGATAATTTTATGCAGCGTGAGCTGATGCTCTGTTTTCAATTCTTAAGAACTTGCTAGCCAATGACTGCACAACAGTAACACAAACACTGCACAATGTAGGGACATTAAACATAATGTCTTCAATTTTCAAACAGCTGGTTTGTGTTCACCTTTAGAGAGAAAGTAATACAACTCCCAGTGTGGACATGCTGCAAAGATTTACATATAGGTGTCCTTTTGAAGCTAGTATCCAAGATACCACAGTATTTTTTAAAAAACCATTTTTTTTAAAATTCAAATGCCCATTCAAAGGCTCTCAGTGCCTTTTGAGATGTCAGACACACTGAAAAATCTTACACAAGGCCTACAGAAGTCCCATGTCCTTAGCAGGAGAAAAGGATTAACAGAATCAAGTATGGTATTTCACACGGTGTCAGTCATCAATGTCTTTTCAGCTGCTTTACAGCCAATGGTCTATAGAATGATCCTACTGATTAAATGGTACCAGCTTCCTTTCCAGTGGAAAAGTAGGTGCTTAAGTGAATAATAAATTTAGATTAAGATTTGAGTGCCTGTATACAGGCACCATTTTGAATATTCATGGGCCTTTCAGCTCTCTACACAGGGCTAGCTGATATGAGATCTATGGATATGAGATATGAGATCACACCCTCATGTGCTTTTAAAGAAGTGTCTGTAGACCAGGAAAACTATCCCAAAGAAGCTTGAAGCACTTGAAGTCTGTTTGGTCAACTGAATCTGACCCTAAAATTATATGGTTTGTATGTACATAAGATCTTTCAATACTTGTATTTTGAAGTTAATATCACAGAAATACAGAGTCTGCTGAATTCAAAGGGACCCACAAAGATTGAGTCCAACTCCTGGCCCTGCACAGGACAGTCCAAGCATCATACCATGTGCATGAGAGCACTGTCCAAATGCTGCTTGAGCTCTGTCAGGTTGGTGCTGTAGCCATTCCCTGGACAGCCTGTTCCACTGGCCAAACAACCTACCTCTGGGTGAAGAACCTTTTCTAATATCCAACCTAAACATCCCCTGACACAACTTGAGACCATTCCCTCAAGTCACTGTCACTACAGAGAAGAGATCAATGCCTGCCCCTCCTGAGGAAGTTATAACTGCAGTGGAGTCTCCCCTCAGTCTCTTCCAGGCTGAAAAGACTAAGTGACTCCAGCCATTTCTCATGCAGCTTCCCCTCTAGCCCCTTGACCATCTTTTTTGTCCTCCTTTGGACACTCTCCAAGAGCTTAATGGGATTTTTTTTGTGGCACCCAAAACAGCATTCAAGGTGAGGCTGTACCAGGGCAGAGTAGATTGGGACAATCACCTCTTTCAAGAGTCTATGCCTGAATATGCTACTGCATTACACAAAATATATTATTAATGTGTTAATCCAAATAGATCTTATTTATAATGGTTTCCCATACTGATTAAAGGGAATTAATTCTGATAGGAAATAAAAACCACACTTGGACATAGATATGAGTAAGCATATTAAAATCTTCACTCATAGCCAAGTGAGTGCAATGCAGTGTAATAAGTGGAATTTCAAATTAAATTAATAACAAAGCATTTAAAATGAGCAAAATATTATTCTAATTGACAATTTATGTCAAAATGTTTTTACCTTTTTAGCAAATGGTCATTAAATTATTTATATATATATATGTATATTTATATATAAATATATTCACTATGAAAATATCCTGAAAAATCATTATGACAGCAGTATGTGAATTCTTTTGGCCTACTAATCTATTAATACAGATGAAGGCAGATGAGCATCATGACTGCATTCCAAAGACCTTATGAATGGATTGTTAAGACAGTTTTTTCTCTCTCTTACATTGCAGCAATTCAGGAATCACTTTATGTAGAAGTCATTATAAGGGTTTGAAGCAAAGCCATGTGACAGGGAAATTCTGGACTTCATAACCATTTGCCTTCATTGAACAATAATTCACTCTTTTGCTGAGGTGATTTTTTTTTATCATATCAAACTCCATTTTTTATGGAACTGAAAGACATCTTCATAGAGTCCAGCTACACTCTCCAGCTATTCCCATTTTTCTGAAGAAACTAAGCGAATTACACAAATTTGACTTCCGTTTGAATTGTCCTTACAGTTATCTAAATAGAAATAATAATAATTTTAAAATCTATAGTTCATTGACTTCTGTCAAATACAAATGTGGTTAATGTTCTTGTCATGGGTTGCAATGCAGGATGTGGCCAGGGGTGTGCATTCTGTCACCATCTGTTGAGCCCAGGAGGGGCAGTGTTCTTATCTCTTCCACCACCCACCCTGCTCCAGGAAGATATCTTCTGTTTAACAGGCCATCGAGTGACTGATAAAATCACATCATTCTATTGTGGCACACTCCCCCCAGGGGGAGGAGCCAGGCATTTCCAACTGCATAAAATCTGGGACTTAGAGCACCACTGGCACCACTTCTTCCACTGGATCCCCAGGGGAAGAGCGGGCCCTTCTACACCACCACTGGACATTTAGGGGTGGACTGCTCCAACAGAATCACATCCGTCACTCCAGGGGGACTGCAGCCACTATTTAATGGGGCTGCTACCAACACCCTGACTGACAGGGTGTCAGGTTGTATCCTAAGTGTTGGGTTTTGTTGTGTACTACTGCATTTTATTTTTCCTATTAAGTTGTAGTTTGTTAATTTTCTAGTAAATAACTCTTATTCCTATCCTTTTCTCTTTGCCTGGGATCCTCTTAATTTCAAAATTATAATTAGGAGGGAGGGGTTTTCATTTTCTATTCCAAGGGAGGCTCCTGCCTTCCTTAGCAGACACATTTGTCTTTTAAAACCCAGACAGTCTTTACCACAGCATCACAGAAATATTGAGGTTGCAAGGGGCCTTGAAGGTGACCTTGTGTAACCCCCCTGCTCAATCAGGGTCACCTACAACCAATTGTCCAAGACTTCATAACCAAAGTTGCAAACAGAAATCAAAATTTTATAAATACTTTGCCCTTAGCACCTGAGATCTAGTTTTGTGTTAGGAAAATTCTGTTGGACCTAATTTTTTTTTTCTTTCCCCTCATATTTTGACATTGTGACTACAGTAAAGATCTTGTTTAATGGAATTACCAAGTAAAAGTTTCAGTGATGAACAACATGAAAATACACTTTCCCCCAAAATTAGTTCAACTCTTTGAGTTCTGTAACACTTCTCTCAGCCTTTCTGCTGTTTTCCAAATGTTCTCTGTCGCCACAAATAAAATTTTAGTGATGACAAAGTAACACAAATTCAAAATGCAATGAAACAAAATAATAAAAAGAAGCCATAAAACATAATGTGAAACCCCATGTGATATTAACTTTTATTTTCAGACTAATTTTTCATTCTTTTTTCAGTATTATAATCACTTCATCTTTTTAATGAGCTCTATGGGGATTTTAGTGAGGACTATTTCCCTCATGTCATGCTATTTCTTGCACAATTGTTTAAAAAGTACAAAAGTCCATCTCATAATATATTGAGCATAGAATGAAATAATTATTAGTTTCCAATCATCTATTAATTCACATGAATGTCAATCTTTCTGCTAATCTGCCTTGCTGTGGTATAAGAATGCAGCTCAGTTTCCAATAAATCTGTAAAAAAAAAAAAAAAATCAAATTTCAAATGGTTGCAGAAATACACTTTTAAACATGGGATCAGGTGTGAATTATATTAATGCATTTTACATCTTTTAAACCCTTTGCACCTTCACAGAGACCATTAATGTCTTAGGACCAAGTCACAAAGAGAACTTGTTTAACTGATCAGCTTCCATCAAACCTCAAGAGAAAACATTGTGAAATACCTGCATGTGTATTTGTGTATCTGTATGAAGATGAGCAGTATACAATAAGAATTTAGCAGAAAACTGATCTTGGTCCTTTGCTTCATCAGACAGCTTTTAGCAAAAACCAGAATAACTCCTATATATTTGTAGCAGCCAGTGTTACCTGTGACAGTTCATCTGAGTAAGACTAATCAAAGCAGGGGCAGGAGTAGCCAAATCTAAGGCTATTTCTCAACTCATGATCTCTGTATTATCAGTGATCTGTATGATCTGAGCAAGTGGTTCACAAAAGAGTAGGTAATATACAGACAATGAAACAATTTAAATGGAAAAATGCAAAAATAAAATTTGAGTATTCCATTCTAAATTTATTTTTTTATGTGATGTAGATTAAAAAACTTTTTTCAATTTTTCAACATTGCAGAAGATAATTTTTGTATTTTTAGAACAGTAGTTAGCTTTCTGATTTAAAAAGGCTGTGCTTGAGAGGCACTGGTCTAAAAATTGTAGTGTAGTGTTTCTGTAGTGCCATCTTCTAATCTCTTATGACCTTTCTGATGAGAGAATTGCATCATGAAATTTTCATATTGTGAATCCTTTGATGTATAGCTTTTATAGGAAAGATCTTGCATTTCTGCACCATTTTTACATGTTTAGGTTACTAGAGGCTCTGTTTGTTCATAACCTCTGCTCGGATGATAGCAACTCATTGACAGTTGCATGTCTCTCTGTAGACTCTCTTACCTACTCTGATTTGTCTACAGGAGTGTAAGGAGCTTTCTGAATTATTCAAAAAGTACAATCTAACACATATGAGCTAGCTGAATAAATGCCAAGTGTGCATAACTTCATTCATTACCTGAGAAACAACAGATGAAAATATGCTATACACTGTAAAATTACTTTCCTCCCATGCTACCTAAGACAAAGAAAGAAAAAACATCCAGCAGAATATCTTGACTGAGTAGAAAAGGAAATGAGCTAAACAACCAAGGAAAATATAGCTGGATTTTTTATGTATTATATTACATATACATCTTCCCCATCCCTGTATGCCCTTGTGAATCAAGGTCCTGAAGAATACTGACTAAAATTACTTTATAAAAGTTATAATCGAGTGCTGAGCTAAGGGGAAAATGAAATGAATTGCATGATTATAACAAAGATTATGACTATCATAAATTATTATCTCAGTAGGATTGAGCCATGTAGGATCTAAGTTTAAAACCTAAATAACCTATACTGTTATTTAACAACAGTCCCAGAATACATCACTGCCCTTCTTCATAACTAAATGCTCCAAAGCATTATTAACTATCCTAATGGCTATGAAACCCAGATAGGAGACACTCCTTTGAACTATTATGTGTGTTTTAAAATCAATTACTCTTAAATGTAGAACAAAAAACATGGAGCATAATTTAGTATTCCACAGCCTGGCAAAGTGTTTTAAGCTGTGAACTGAAGAGCCCTTTTATCTTCCAAATCTCTTCTGCTTAGAATGCTCCATTTCCAACAGGAAGTGTTCTCTATGCTTGCCCTTCCTTTACAATCTTTCAAATTGAGTGAGGGCTAAGGAAAGAGGACATTATTTGGGTGAATCTGGGTTTCACAAGAAATCCTCTCTCAAATCAAACCAATGATTCATTTTGCTCTGTGTTTTTATCTAAAAGCAATAAGAGTTGTCATTTAGAAAGACCATATAAATCACAAATTCCCCCAGCATCCCTCTGTTGCATTAAAGGTCCTGGAGGACTCCTCCTTTCCTAAATGCTGCAGAGTAGCTGTTGTTGGTGAAGACCACTTTGTTCAGGAACTCTAGTAACACACTCTGACATAACTAAAGCCAGCCTGAATGTTGTCTTAGATATGATCTAGCAGACACCTCTGTGACAGATCCTTCTTTCAAGAATTAAAAACTCTGAAACAGTCATATTGAATATTGAGGTAGAACAACTTTAATGTGACCAGAACTTTATTATGGACCCTCCTATATATTGCATTATATTTTCCTTTGTTTTCAATTGTGACCTTTTAATATATTGTGAGTAGTAGCAACGAATTCCAAAGCATTTTACACTCAGATAATTTGAGCCAGCATAGACAAGTTGAGGAATGTAAATACTGGAAGAAACCTTTATCTAAAAAGTCACAATAAAAAGTAAAAAAGAGAAATATAAAGGAAAGGGAAAGGAGAATAGCAAATTCAGACACATTTGTGTACATTCAACATCAAAGGTAAAACGTTCCTTCCTCAGCCATTTAAAATTATTTGCAAGTACATCAAAACCAATTATAATACAGTGAAGCCAGCTGAAAGAATAAGAGATGTGCCTTCACTTTGTGATATATTCTAAAGTGGGCAGATGTGTTGTTTCATTGTCATGCAATCATCTTGGGTTTTGTTTCATTTTCAGCATTAATTTCATAAAGTGATACCCTCCAGTACAGTATTCCATGCATAATGAGTCATGAGGACGGGGTAGCAGTCCTAACAAAATGTGACACTTCTGCAGGCAGCTCAGCAGAACTTGCTCTGTAAAGACATTTACCAGTATCCTCTTCTAATAGAGTGTGTCACATTCCTGACAAATCAAGGATGCATTCTGTAGGAAAAGAAGTGTTTGAGTGCTGGAATGTTGTACTTCATATGACAGGGCAACTCTATGGGCAATGTGACTGCTTTCATTTACAAAGTCCCTTGTTTCAAAGGGACCTTCAAGTTCTTCAAGAAGTTAGCTCAGTTCCAGTACATTTTTAGAAACATTTGTTTGTCATTATAGATATACTGGTGCATATTGTCAAGCATTTGCCATTTTATTAAACACATTCAAGAATTGTTGTTATTTTTATTTCTGTCAAACCTGTCATAAATCTTAGTTGGCTTGGCACTTTGCTTTTCTGACTGGAAAGGCACTATGTTAACAAAAAAGTTTATTTGTTTGGAAATACATGTCTGATTTTGTTATTAGTTCTAAACTAGTGAAGGCATCTGAATATATCAGTATTGTACAGTTTGCAAAATAAATTAGCCCTACAAAATTGTGCTGTGTTCTCAGTTGTCCAAAGCTGCTTAAAGCTGAGATATAGAACTGTGGATTGGCTATAATAGAGATTAGAAACTACATTGTAAAGTTGCAATTCTATGTAAAGTGAAGATAAATATATATTAAGATCTGGGACTTTGGTAATGAGCAATCATTTATTTGAATGAAACAAATGTGGAGGATGCACTTCATTTTTACTGCACAATTCATTGGATCTTCTCAAACGCTCAAGAAAAAAAAATTAAGGTGCAAAATCTTTTTTTCCAAGGAATAAGAAGAAAAAGAAACCCAACTTCATATTTTGTTCATGGCTTTCATATTTTCTCTGGCTCTGAGGAATAATGCTGTTTTCTGCAATTACATTATTCTCCTAAGTGATCCAGTTATTGTGAGGATACTCTTCTAACACTAGCTGATTGCACTGGCAGTAGATGTTTTGCTGATCCAGTATGTGTGTCTATATCTGTATTTGAGACACATATAAATCCAAGAAAGGGTCTCTTTAAAATTGAGGTTAGATAAATTCTTAAAAGGATAAGCTACTAGAAACAAACTAGCTTTAAGGATAAAATGAAAACAACTTGCTACAGTTAATGCTGTCATTGTGTTTCATTCTACTTTGCTATGGCTGAAATATGAATACTGGTCTCGGGCAGTCTTGACTTGTAGCAAGCATTGATGTAAACATTTTTTTTTTTTTTTTAATTGTTCTAATTTTAATTTCAGATACACATAAGGAAAATGTTTTTGAACTGAGGATCAGAGCACAAAAGCACTTTAAAGCCAGTTATTTGGTTTTGGGGTTTTTTTACTTGATTTAGTGCAAATATTTTTACCGCTTTTTCTTCCTATAAACAACAAAGAAAGATCCAATAGCTGATTTCCTTGTGTATTTTGAATTCCTTATGCATTCAAATTTTGTATTTAATAATATCAAATTATGCATAGATATGACATCTAAATTCAGAGCAACACTCTTCAGAAGCATTTAGCTTTTTTCCTTAATTCCTGTTGATTTTTCCTCGTACTTCATAAAAAATAATACTGTGTGATATTAAAGTTTCCATTCACATGTCCTACCCATCAAAACCTGGGATCAATATAATTGTATATAAAGTAGTATTTAAAGAAGTATTTAAAGACAATCAAACAGCTGAAACATTCTAGTAATTTGATCAGAGTAGAAGTAGGTAATCTTTATGCAAATTCCCTTGTTTATTTAGCATTACACTTAAGGAGAGTAGAGCTGTAGACTTGGTTTCTGAGAAGAAGCAAACAAAAGTCAGAAGAAGTGGCATAGTTGAATGCAAAGATGCTTTTGCATAAATTCATAAAGTAATATTTTTTTTTAACAAGGTCTCAAAAAGCAGAATTCCATTTCCTAAATGTAGACTTGCAGAACTCTTTCGAGTTTTGGGGTACTGCTCCTCTCCTTAAATGATTCTATCTCCATCCAACTACCTGGAAAAATATTACAGCATCTATAATGACAATATTCACCCACTTTTAAAGAACCAAATTGCTTTTTTCTGAGTTGGAAATAATCACTGAATAGATGAGAAATATGTCATAATGAAAGTGCAAGAAAGAAAAACATAGTTTTATATTAATCAAAACATTCTGCTTCAGAGATTTCTAAAACATTTCTTCTCAGTTTTGGCTTTTATTTCTCACTTTATAAAATCATTTATGTTTTGATATGAAAAGTATTTTTCTTCTGAAGACCAGAAAATAGATTTTAAAAAGCTGTAAAACTTTAAAAGTCATGAATTTATTTTTACCCAGAAAATTCAGTGACAATTTTACTAAGAGATTGTTTCCATAAATCATGACTTCCTAAATTGAAAAAATTTACATGAAAGTTGGTGACTAATTCAATTTTTGATATTTCTTTCAGTTGTCACAATATACATTACTTCTGTGAGATGCAAAGATGGAAATTCTATGTCATTGGATTGGTATTTTCTATATTAACATAGACATCAGCTGCTTCTCATAAATCTCAGCGTAGTATGTAGGAAATATCCACATGATATCCACAAGTAACATGATATCTTTTAATGGAATAGTTATTATTATTAAATTAATGAATTATTTAATTATTAAAAAGGTTTGTTTGTTTGTTTGCTTATTTGTGTTTGTTTGTTTGTTTGTTTTGCCCTAAAGACAGGTGCTTTCTACCTGGCTCCTGAAGTGCTTTTCTAACTATTGTGGGGAGAGGAACACCCTGATGCATTTCTTTCCTAGGCATTTTTTTTTTTTTTTTACTTCTGTAGTTCTCTATAAAAAGTTATTTGATCTTTTCTGACAGGAAATAATTTCTTTCAGTGTGCCAGTAAGTGAGTCACTGAAATAAATCTGTGTGTTCTCAGTACACATCAAAATTGTCATAGCTCCTTTTGAAAGTCTTGGTGTTCCAAGATTTGGGTTAAAGATTATCTTGCTTCCTACCCTTTCTTTTGTACTATCTCAGAAAGCGGGG
Source organism: Regulus satrapa (assembly GCA_013396955.1). Classification (NCBI taxonomy): domain Eukaryota; kingdom Metazoa; phylum Chordata; class Aves; order Passeriformes; family Regulidae; genus Regulus; species Regulus satrapa. The sequence goes on along the minus strand of VWZN01020900.1, from coordinate 43,799 downwards.
GGGAAGGGGGCGGGGGGGGAGGAAATTGTGGAGCCCAACCTTACTATGGCTGTCACTTTCTCCCCAAAATATCTCAATGCTAAGCCATATGATTGCCCACTACATGTACAAGTGTGTTCTAAGCTCCCAAATAGAACATTGTAAGTTCTCTGTGGAGAGTTCTTCCAAGTTCCAAATCCACTGACATTCTAAGTGGTCATATATATTTACCAGAACTCCACTCATGCTGTTTTTCACATGGAAACAGAACCTGCAGACCAAGAAGGAGACACAGGATCTAGTAGCTTTGACAGCCCAGATAAGGAAACACTGTTCACCATTAGAAAGCTGTTCTTCTTTTGTTACAATAGCAGCATGATTATAAAGTATCTATAAAATATTTTGCATTTTTTAAACCTTTATAGTGCAGTATTATTGTTTGCATTTTGCATACAGTGGTCTGGGGTCAAGAGCAGGTAAATGGCTCCTCCCGGGCAGTTGTACCAGCTGTGGCAATCTCTGTCACCTTCCTCATGTGCCCCAGGAAACCATCCTCATTTTCTGAGTCCCTTGGCTCATAATACTTTGCTTCAATTCTTCTCCTTTTAGGTCCTTTCTAAAATGAGCAAGACATTTCTTCACGGGAATTGCTCCTACCTTGCAGCCAAAGCACTGGCCCTTCCTGCTTCCCTGTGCCCTGTAAAAAATATTCCTCAACTACCCTGAGTGCCCTGTGCCTCCAACATGACCAAGTAATCTTCCAAGCTGTAGAATTCGAACACTGCTTGGCCTATGTTTGGTTGTTGTATGAGCACAGCCTCCAAGGCCAGGTGAGGAGTGGAGGAACAATGACAGGCCCAGGACCCCAGCCACTCCATGTCCACCAGAAGGCTCTGTTTGGCCCTGAGGTAGAGGAGAATGGCAGCAGTCCCCATAAGAGTGTGCTGCTGCTGTGCAAATACCTCATGAAATGTCAGAGAAGGACGTGCCAGATGTTCAGAGTACTGCATACCAAGCAGAGTTTGAAGGCAGGAATCATCTCACAGGAAGATATGAGATACAGGAAACCTACAGATGTTAACTTGCCTCCGGTGTCTAACTTGAGATGTTCTGTCTGTATGAAGTAAACCAACTTTATTTTCCAACCTAAAAAATGTGCTAAAGGGAAAACCTACCAGTGAAGTTGCTACGAGACGTAACATTTTTGACACCTGAAATACACTGAGATGTATAATCAAACAGAATATTTTTGGCACTTAGTTGAATAAAGAGCCAAAAGATCAAATATATAGATAGAAGATAAAATCTATATGTAATGTCACATTTTTTAAAAAAAGGTCTATACATGAGTGCATTTCTGAGTTATATATGATTAAAAAACCTGTTATGCTTTAATGAAATATTCAGATTCTACATAAAATTTTATAAATTATTACATAAGTATACACAGCTTCTTAGAAACTAAAATAAAAAGAAAGATTTTTCTCCTAGATGACTTCATTCTGGAGGTGAGTAGGTTCTTGAAATGAGCTGAGGTACTGACACATCTTCAGATGTCCAAATAGTTACTGACGATTTTATTACAAACATCCATTAGAAAAATGCATTATTAGATAAGACTATGTTTCCTTACCAATATTTTTATTTTTCTTAGTTACCCATAACATACAATGAACAGAATTTTATTGTCTTATGTTCTGATCACCCATTCCAAAGTTATCTGAAAAAGCTCATTCAGAGAACAAAGTGAAACTTCCTGAAACACTGGTTTAGTTTTTGCAGTTTAGCTTTGAAGATCAGACAAAATGTGTTAGGAATTCCTGCTGTACTGAAACCTATAAAATACAGGGACTAATGATGAAATCAAGAAGTTAATGATGCCCACTGATAAGAATTTTCTCTGGTTTAATTCTAGTTCAAACCCATGTTTAATCTTGAAAGATGACAAAAAAGGTCTTTCTTTTGCACTTTTCCACAAAATGCTTCTGCATGAGAGGTTTTCATGGAGGCTAGCATATTGTAGCTTTGTAACATGAAGTAGATAAAAGATAGGCTTTTCTTTCAGCTTTACTGTCTACGTCAGGAAAAAAAGAGAGGGAAATCAAGCTTTTATATTGTATTATTTTTTAGCTTGAAAAAGTTTTTTGGTAGGACTTTGTTCCTGAATCTGAAATAGCTCTTGAACTTTCAGCAGGTTTTTATGAAGGAGAACTTTATTTTATCAGTACAGTGATCAATATAGGGGATTGGGGTTTTCCCATATACATTCTCAAATAGCTTAAATACTCTATGGCTCAAATAGCTCTATGGTTACTGGGTTTTGTAAACCAGAAATATAAATTTGCAAATCAAGTTTCTGTTTCCTCTCTTTCTTATGGCATCATATGATATTATGCTAAAAGTTAAATTATTTTACCTATAATAAAAGGCAATTGGCTGTAATCTTAGCCCCTCAGAAGGCTCTCACATAGCCATTTTCACCTTGTTTGCAGGGGAGTGGTGTGAGATGGAGAGTTTTTACTGGTCCCTCCCTGCCAAACAGATGCTTAGTCATGGTTTGCCCATGGTAAAGCCAAGAGAGTTGCTCCTGATACCTTGTTCTTCATTGCCTTGCCAAAGTTTCCAAGAAAATTTAGCTCATAATGTTTCTAGATCTTGAAGTGAATGTTTTCTTGTCTGCCCTAAAAAGAAGCATGAGTGATGTCTGGTTTTTTTGTTTTTTGTTTTTTTTTTTTTTTCCCAGACGGGAAAGGCGAACATCACTGATATTTCTGCTTTTGAATGCCTTAGCTTGTTAGAGTTTTGCTTTTAACAGATAAATCTGTGTCTCTGTATCTTAGAGTCATCTTGCATGAAACTCCAAGACTTCTGTAGATGTAACAATGATAACTTGTAAGAAGGGCAATCAGAGTTAAGATTAAAGGTTCAGATCACTCAGTTCCATAAAGTAGTTTGCAATAATTGACAAACTGCCAATACTTGAAGAGAAGGGAATATATCAGGAGAGGAAAGATACCTATAACAATGTCTTCAAATATTTGATTGAACTGTAAGTTTTCTTGGATGGCTACAGTATTGAAGATGGGAAAATATATGAAGAACACATAATGCATATATTATTTTAAATTACTTTAAATTTTTCAATCAAATTGATAGTTCTGTATTGGCCTCTTGTTTCTTTATCAGTTATTGACCAGACAATTTCATACATATTTCATGAAAACAGCTGCAGGAAGAAAACTTCTGAGTTACACTTGAACTTTAATTTATGTGTAAAATAAATTGTTGCTGCATATATTCATTTGCACCTAAGTCCCATGCTGTAAACAGAACAAGTTGTAATAAATAGGACTTGTCACAGCATATACAGTTGCACATAATCGTAAAACTGAGATTGGTACATGTATTAAAATGGAGGAAAAGATGCAGTGTTGTATGAACTAATTGCATTATTTTAAAGAAAAAAAAATCTGTTAGTGACTCTTCTGCCAAAACCTAGCCACTGAGGCTCACATTCCTGAAAAGGTCTATTCAGTTGGAAATTACAGATTAATACTTATTTTTAAAAATTACCCTAAAATTAATTTGAATTAATTTAATTTTAAATAATGTAATTTGAGTTTATACTATGTTCAGTTACAGAGAGATTTATTTTGCAAACTTTCAATATTCCAGTAAGAGACGCTTAGAGAGCCTCATGCAAATCCTGAGAAGGGGAAGAGAGTATGTCTATATGACACATCTGGAAGCTGCCTTCTTTTTCCTTCCACAAAAGTGAGATTTTAATCAGTGCGATTCGCAGTCTGCAGTAGACTATCACATGACAGCAGCTCAAAAAAAGATTTCAGTCCTATTTATTTGCTTCACTCTAAGACTGAGAAAAGCAAAAGCAAACAGTAGTGTAGTGAGATAGGATGCTCTGAAATGCACAGATATTTACAGAAACAGAAATGGGAATAAAACCCAAAAAACTACCTAATCTGTCTAATTACTTTTTACAAATTTCTTTCTTAGTACTAATCTCTCTTGACTTATGTTTTCCCTGAAAACAATAAGATGGCAGTTTCTGTAGAATAAAAAAGTAATCTAACATATTAAAAAAATTTGACATAATTATATTAAAATCAAGTAAACAGTTAATAGAATACTAGTAATTTCAAACACTTTACTTTACTTTTTGCTATTATATCTCAAAATACACCTGTCAATAAAAGAAAAAAATATTGAAATTCCATGAAACATCTGAAATAGTGGCAGAAAAAACCCAGTTTTTTCATAGATAAAGTTCAATTAATTTAATGGTTTTTGTGTATCCTTTATAATAATTTCAGTATAAATATTAATTATTTAAGCACTTTCATAGCAACAGTTATATAATAGTTTTAATAGGTATGATATATAAAGCACAAAATTTATTTAATTAAATAAATATATTCAATCATGAATCATTAACTCAATATTTCTCATTCACCTTCCTCATTGACTTCAATTAGCTAAGGTCTTCAAAGATTAAATATTGAGCTTTAGTACTGTGCAACTAGCTTTAGCTGTTTCTCTGGTGGGAGTAGCTGAAATAAAATCCCTATGAAATAGCTGCAATATAATGTCTTCCTTCTGTACTTAAAGACCTGTCCTTTCAAAATCTGAGATGATGAAAACAGGTGATTTAAAAAATGAAGTTTGTTTCTCTCCAAGGGATTTCTGACTCGTGTCTGAGAACTACAGCTTTTAAACTGCTGTGTAAATAAATGTTTCCTTTATTTTTTTTCCTTCTTTAATTTATTGGTCTTGTGAAATACTGGTTTGTGTTTGAGTTAGAGGTTTTTAATTTTGATCTTAACAGCCAGGAGAACATTTGAAGATGCATGATTTTCCTATATGAACAATACTCTTGAAACAATTTTTCTAAGAAAAGTTGAGTTGTCCTTCAATATTCAAGTTCATCAAGCTTGTGCCAGAACACTAAACTTAGATTATATTCATTTTTTCACTTCATATTGGTTTTCTAAATTAATTTCCTTGAAATTTAACTCTCTTGAGTTCTCTTGGCCAAGTTTTTCTTACAGATCATACCACTGTGCATTTAGTGTTCTTGGCTCCCCCTTTCTGTTCAGAGAGCTGAAGAAGAGCCAAAGGCAGTATTTTCTCTTAGCATCAGGTTTGTGTTCCCTTCAGGCATGGTCTTGGAAAGACTCATCATCAGCTAAAGAAAGAGCACCTTGAGCATCTGTTCAAAATTAGACGGACTGTTTCTCAGCCTAGACATTTGAAATTACTGGATAGACATTTAATTTGCACTGGCAGTGTCTTGAGTTTCTGTCCAGTAAAGAACATAACATGGAAAAAATAAATTTTGCCATTAGAAATTAAAGCTTGATCAAGTATACAAATGTTTTTGGTAAGAATCAGACGAAGTAAAAAGTATTGTCAACATTGTTAAATTTATTTTCGTACTTTGTTTTGTTGATGAAACATTTTTGTTACCTATTACTGAAGAGTAAAACCTTGTAACCTCAACTAATATTGAGATCTAATTCAGACTTTTTAATTTTCTACAGTTGTCTGAGCTCCTAACAGATCTTCTGATATGATAGCTGGTATATTTAGTATTATCAATATAATTCTTAATTCAGAGTCAATACTTAGTGGCTTGCATTACAACCACTGTTCAAATTGGGGCATCATCTGGAATACAGAATTTCTAGCAGATTTTACCAAAATGCTTAATTTTAAAAATTTTAATTTACTGGATGTAACAATTACAGAGGTAGAGTCAGTTAAAATAAATAAGGCAACAGAAACTGTGTAGTAAATTATTATGAGGGTCTAAAGTCTAGATATTATTTTAAAAAACATCAATAAATTATTTTATAAATCCCCTGATTTCTTGCTGCATTTCCCTGGAGTAATGGATAGCTGTGATATTGCTCACAGGAAAGTTATACAAATCCTCCAGGAAGATTAGATGATAAGACTGATTTTTTTTACTGTGTAAGTATATGGCTCACTCAAGTTGTCACAAGAACAAGAGATCATAGAATGGCGTGGATTAGAAGTGGCCTGAAAGACCAATCTTTTTGCCTCTCCTCTGCCATGGGCAGGGACACCTCCTACTAGACCACATTGCTCAAAGATGTCTCTGTTCATAGCAGGGAGTTTGAGACAGATAATTTTTAAAGTCTCTTCCAACAAAAATCATTCTGTGATTATATGATTCCATTCTAAAATTTATGAAGTCTCATACCTCATTAAATACACCAAACATTCGCAATCCAGAAACCTTACAAAATGGGAGTAATCTTGATTTAAAGAAAAGTGACCATTAAAATAATTCTGATTTGTAAGAGGAAGCCTTTTGTAGTTTCTGGTTTGCATTCTGTGTAGACTAGTACAAATAATTTGTTTAGTACTAGTTAAGATATGATGCTATAAAAAATCCCCATTGCTTCAGTGTTTAATACTAGTGCTAAATTTAGAAATAATGAAACTAGCCTAAGCTATAGCACTTCATTAGACTATGGCTCCAAGGAGTCTGAGCTATTCTAGCTTGCTTGCACTGAAATTAAAGGAAAATTCAAATGAAGTTGTTCATATATGTATGTTTGTAGGGAATCAATAATTTTGCTCTATCTAAGAGCAGAAAGAAATCAGAAAGTAGAAATCAGAAGAATAAAAGCATACAATATTCCAAGCAGTTACTAACTCAGCATAATTTGTTCAAAATTCTTTGTGGGACAATTTCTTCAAGAGTTTCTGTGAAATGTATTCATTGTGTAATATTCAAACATGCTTATCCCCTGTTCTGTAAGAGAGAGTGGTGAGCAGAATGTTTTTCTGCTAGACAATCCAAGAATTAGATGAAAAGACTGAATATTTTTTTATTGTAATTAGGAACTACACATGCACACACAGAATAGGCCAAGACTTAAAGTGGAGACATTTTTGAGTGAGATCAGCAGGGAGATGCCAAGATTGTTGAGGAGGTTGTTTGAGTCACCATGGGGGCAAATGCTGAAAGAATGGGAAGTGTTAATCCTGGAGAAGAGAGGCTGGGGGAGACCTACAAGCACATAATGCAAGAAACTAGAGAAGACAGACAAATTTTTCTGCTGTTCAGTTGGAAAGTGAGAGAAAAAGGACACAAGCTGGAAAATAGCATAAGAAAATGAAATAAAATCTTTATATATAAGAAAAAAATTCCATAACAGTGGTAAAGCACTGTAACAGGCTTCCCAGAGAGACTGTGGAACCTGCCTTTTCAGAGATATTTAAAAATCAACTGGACATGGCCTGCTGGATGTGCACTGAGCAAGAAATTGAACTTTTGACCTATATGAGTGATTTCATCTTCCATGTAAAAAAAGTCTTTGAGAAATATAGGAAATTTAAAATTTATTCCTTTTCCTGCTGCAGAAGGTAAGGAAAACAACTGTAGAAGCATCAGGCCAAAATGAGACATTGACTACTCTGCTTATGCTTGTGTCTCAAAAGGCAAATAATACGAATCAGATTCCATGAAAATTGCTGAAGATCTTAAAAAAGTTTCAGAGCAACTGCAGATTAGCAGAAGAATTCTAAACTCTCAGTTGCTTTGTTAACAAATGGATTAATTCCAGTAGGCTGGATCCAGACAAAATGGTTCTGATTGCACCGAAGTCAAATGTAGAAGATTCAGCCCTAGGTAACAACACAGACCATCTACCCTTGAGGCATAACCTGGTCTGCTTTGAAATACTTTCATTACTGCAGGCATGTTAAGAAGTGCTCAAGTAAACTGAAGCATATATTTTATAGGTGATGACATGACTAGCAGTCCGTAGACCAATGGAATTAACCAGAGTATCCCTTAGTGCCACGCACCAAAGCAGCATACCTGTATATCCCACAACATAGAACTTGCAGTATCAAGAGACCAAGATACAGACCTTGAGGAAGGAATAGCATGTCCCTCACTGATGCTTTAACTCCTAAGTAATATGAAAAAATCTCTTTTGCAACCATAAAGAAGGAAACAAACTTTTTTCCCCCCAAAATATGTTATTTCACTTTGACATCTAATAATTTATGGGATTTATGAATTTTAATCTCTTAGAGGTGTTTGCCCAGATGATTCCATTTGAATAATCTCATTTATGTGCTTGAATCCCAAAACATTCAAACATCAAAGCTAATTTTTCTCCATGTTGGCCTTATGAAAACCTAGGCAGAGGAGTTAAATTATCAGAATTGCTATGGCTCACATTAACACCTGTTTGTCAAATATGGTAGGACCATAAAATTGGCTGCATAAAGGTTTCACCACCTTGGCCCATTCTTATAAGCAGAAAAAAGAATGATTCAATCAGGAGCATTTTTACTGATGGCCTGCACAGAAATCTATAGATTCTGGACAGAAAGAGTAAATATGCAACTCAGTTGCAAATCACATCCTTAAGTCTTGATTTTGAAGTTGAACCCCAAATTTAGCTCAGTTAATCCTGTGTAAAATCTAAATGAGATAATTTTTCATACTTTTCCTAGTTGTTAGGTTATTTTAGCACTTTCATAAGATAGTTCTCTCTACATGTTTTAGAGTTTTCCCAACTGTGTTGAACTAGACCATTGCTTCTACTGGGATTTTTTTCCTGCGTAGGACTTTACTGCCCACAGCCACATTTCCTTCTGTCTTCTAGTACTAGTTATTGCAAAACTTTGCAAGACATGGGAACAGTACACCCATTGAATCCATCTTCTTTTTAATAAAAAGGAAAAACACTTTTGTGATTTTGAGTAAGCTCAGCTGCTTTTGAATCGACTGCCTAAATATGTCTCTTAGAATTTAAAAACTTCATTCCCATTAAAGTTTTTCAACAGAAAAATATAAATGAGATTGGAAACATGATTAACACTATGGCCTCAAGTATGCTTTGATGTTTATTTTTGTGTTTCTGAAGTTACTGTTCAATCTCAAATTACCCAGAAGTTTGTATCCAGGCCAAACTTCTGCAGCAGGGTTTCATGGGAATGGTGGTTTTGGAACTTTTTGTAAATTATTTCCTTATTGCTAGCAAGCCATTTCTTTCTATTTTTCTACTGAATTCCTGAGCAACATCTGGAGAAAGCAAGAGTCTGGGTGACTTCATTTTTTTTCCCATATGTTTTCTTCTTCATGGCAAAAGTAAATGCAAAATCAAAGAAACAAAATTTTCTATATTGGATATTATCTCTTTTGCATTTGCTATATTGCCCATTTAAAGGGAACAGTTTCTCTCTGCACATCTATCATTTTAATAATGTGAATGGCATTTCTGGGAGATAAAATTTTACATGCAAACAACATTCCTGAAGAAGAGCAAAGTACAGAGTACAGACAAGAAAATTGTTTTCAGGAACAGTTATTAGTCTACACAAATTAATAATCTTGACTGTTGCAATTGTATCTTGAAATCCTTTCCAGAACAAAGTTTAGAACTCCTCTTTCAGCATCTTGAAACTACACATATTTACTGTTTTAAACAAAAGTTTGGAGGAGAGAGGGAGAAAAGGTTCTGGTGTAAAATATCACCTGGGATGTCACATTCTTTACCATTAGCAAATTCAGTTCACTTGCTGTCTTCCTTATTTCATTCTGCAGTATACTTCTGAGATATATGTACCTTATAAGGTTTTTCTTCTGTACTGTAACTTTCATTATAAATAGTCTTTACTGATACAAATATCTTCTACATGACAACATCTATTTTCATTAATAAATTAATTTTCTAAGTTTGTAATTAATAAAAAGACATATGCATTTGTATATAATTAGTCACCACCTCTACCTTTCTTATCAGAACATTCAATGATTCATAACATAGGATTCAGAAATCTGTATTCATATATGGCTGTTGCAGTATATAGATAACTCCTCAGAAATTAATGTGGAAATAAAGTCTTCAGGTTCATCTTCTTTCTGTCCCTTTCAAATTGTAACTGGCATACTTGACTTCCCATTTGACTATAATACCTGCAGTTTGAATTATATTGCTGCAATTATATTCCATCCATGTTATGCTGTATAGCATCTGCTACAGTTTTCTTAACCTTGAAATGCACCATACAGATGTCTTATCCCTGATTTTCCTCTCTAATGAGGTCAGTGTCTTCTACAGTCTCAAATAGTATATGAAATAACATTATTAGATGCACACTGTTATGTGCAGAATTAGGAATTTAATTAGAAAGCAGAATTCAAAAGAATCCCTCCCTTTCCTCCTCTTGCCCTTCTTCTTCCCTTCCCCCACTCCCTTCCCACACTCCCTCTTTGTCTTGCTCCACCTCACCTCTTGCTTTAGTCATATTCTCAAGGCACAGATTGTCATTACTTGTCTGTCATTTCAATATTTTAAATGACATTTGTTTTGGGGAGATTAAATGTAACATAAAAACTACATTACCAAAGAATAGACATTACACAGCTTTTTGCCCTATTACCTTTTTCTCCTGTCTGCCTCTGTCCCTAGCCCTTTATCTTTTGATTGTTTTGATATGCACGAGCCTTCTTAAACGTAATGCAAGTTGTTCTACAAATTGTTAGTTCCTTCAATTTTAGCCTCAGGTTCAAAATGCCCTCACAGAAAGTGATGGGAAGATGAGATCAGAAATTGATTTGAATTTAATTTAAACTCCATGACAAGAAATGAATGATGTTTTGAATCAAGTTCATCCAACTAAGTTTTTGTGGAGTTTTTTTTTTGGTTTTTTTTCTATTATATTAAAATTCTTAAAAAAAAAAAAACCTTTAGATTTTATCTTTTTTGGAGGTTACTTAGGTTTGAATTTTGTATGTGCATGTGTGCATTATGTTCAGTATATTGCTCTAAAATATTAGGTATCAAATGCTTGTGACTTTTGTCCTTTGCAGTTTTGGGGGGACTTTATTCTCTGAATTAAAGCCTGGATTTTATCATTCAGTTGCTAGAAAAAATAATAAAAGCCATGTGGTGCATTTCATCTCCTGACAGGAGTGATCTGCACAAAGCAAATTGTACATGAGAAGATTAAATTATTTTCTTCCATCTGTATAACAAAGAACCTTACTCTTGAAATGACCCTTACAATTGCAATAAATAGCTTAAGGGTTGAACAGGAGATTTTAAGTCAACCATTGGCAATCAAGGTGTATTGTACCTGAAGCTAAATATACTGTTTAAGCTGATTCATTGAGAAAACCTCTGTAAATGGTAATGTAACGTGAAATGTGGGACTGTATTCTGGGTGTTAAACAAGCACAAAGAACAGAAAGGCAGAATGCTCAACAAGAAGATAACCTGGCTTGCAGCTTATTTCCCATGCCAAGTAACCTGCTACAAATGTGAGTAAGAATGGCTGCACAATCAATATCTTGCTACTTTCTCAGTTGTTACAAATCTATGATTTGGAAGTTCTGGGATTTCTGGGTACTGCTGTACTTACCAGGTGTTTTTACAGCCATTTCATGACTCCCTCTTGGAGTTGTCATGTTTATTTGCTGACACTCATCATCTTGCCCTGCATGTTCTTGAAGCCAGAGAACACAAATGTCACTGGAAAGCAATTTTCAGTACTATTTTAGACACTCAAATCTGCCACTTCCAGAGTTCATCTTTTCTAAACTGTTTCCCTAATCTACTCCTCCTCTAAAGACAAATTGTCTGTCTGTTCCTTTTTAAATAATTTTTGGATTCCAGGAAGAGGAAATCAGTAAACTACTGAAGCAGAAAGACTGTTAGACTGGAAAGACTTTGCAAGTAATGAGACATTGTTTAATTGCAGCTTTGCTATGGCAAATTTGAAACTGCAGACAACACCACTCTGTCTTGCGCTGCTTCTGTCCACAAATCTTTAATATTTGCATAGAAGAAATCCTGTCTGCATAAAAGGCTGTTTGAACTGTATTGCCCATTAATAAATCAACTATAAAAGGAAAAGGGTCTTTCAAAGAATGCAAACTTTGGCACTATTAGTAAGGAAACAGGAAAGTCTCTTGCATCATTTTTATAAAACACAAAATCTTAGCTTCAAACTCCTTGGTTATAATCTTTTCTTAGTTGGTTATGAAATGAGTTATCTGTCCATTTGTGATGTGGTGGTTGTAAAACAGCATTCCCAAGTTTGGATGACTTCCCATAATTGCATTATAACGAGGCAGTGTAGCTCAATTTTCATATACTTGCATATTCCAATATATGGGTCAGTGTGTTGGAAAGCAAAAACTTATGAACAGAGGTTTTAAGACTGTTGGGTATAATTTTTATTATTTCAGCAAAAGCAGGAATGAAACAATTAGTTTCATTACTTTTTTGCTGTAAATAAATGTCAGGATTATCTAAATAATTCTACATATCTTAATGACAAATAAAACAACTCCCCACAATTATCAGTTGTATAGCAGAAAAAAGGATGCTCTTTTTAGGTTTCTGTCATGGGTTTCAATGCAGGATGTGGCCAAGGGTGTGTATTCTATCCTCATCTGTTGAACCTAGGTGGAACAATATTCTTTATCTTCTCCAAGACCCATCTTTGTCTTCTGCTAATGGGCCATTATTGCTCAGATTGTAACACAGGATGTGGCCAGGGGTGTGCATTCTGTCACCATCTGTTGAGCCCAGGAGGGGCAGTGTTCTTATCTCTTCCACCACCCACCCTGCTCCAGGAAGATATCTTCTATTTAATGGGCCATCGAGTGACTTGATAAAATCACATCATTCTATTGTGGCACACTCCCCCCAGGGGGAGGAGCCAGGCATTTCCAACTGCATAAAATCTGGGACTTAGAGCACCACTGGCACCACTTCTTCCACTGGATCCCCAGAGGAAGAGCGGGCCCTTCTACACCACCACTGGACATTTAGGGGTGGACTGCTCCAACAGAATCACATCCGTCACTCCAGCGGGACTGCAGCCACTATTTAATGGGGCTGCTACCAACACCCTGACCGACAGGGTGTCAGGTTGTATCCTAAGTGTTGGGTTTTGTTGTGTACTACTGCATTTTATTTTTCCAATTAAGTTGTAGTTTGTTAATTTTCTAGTAAAGAGCTCTTATTCCTATCCTTATCTCTTTGCCTGGGATCCTCTTAATTTCAAAATTATAATTAGGAGGGAGGGGTTTTCATTTTCTATTCCAAGGGTGGCTCCTGCCTTCCTTAGCAGACACATTTGTCTTTTAAAACCAAGACAGTTTTCTTAACTAGGTCTGAAGGTGGACAAAGTTAATAAGTCTGAAATACTTAGCTACTGGTAGACTATGACAACAGTCCCTATGGATGGCATATATACAAAAACTGTATTCTGCTGAGGCAGCATTATATTTGTCCCTGATATGCAGTGGTGTGTTGATGTTGGTTTCCAAACTGTAATTTGGCTAGAGTTATTTTTTTCACAGTAGCTTGTATGGGGATTTGTTTTTTGGATTTGTGTTGAAAAAAAAAAATGTTGATAAACCAATTCTGGCCTGGGTATTGCCGAGCAGTGCTTATGGCTGAGTCATGGATTTTTCTGTTTCCCATGCAGCCATGACAGTGAGAACTTGGGAGTTCACAAGGTGAAACAGAAAACAGCTGGGACAGCTGACCCAAACTGACCCAAGGGATAATCCATACCATTGGAAGTCATGTTATTAAATCAAAGGACTAGTAGCACAAAAAAGAAACAAGTGTTTTGGCATCTGATATTAAACAATAGATAAACATTAGGATAAAAATTATGATAGTTGTGCTTCATTGAATAGGACAAATTTGAGCCTGGATACATTTATTTTTCAAATAATCTCATTACAGCAGAATTAGCCATATAGGTACAACTGATACAGCGCATCCTCTTTTAAGTGTCTTAAAAAGTAATAAAAAGCATCTGAATATTTTCAACTTTTATGCATATGGGAGACCTTCCTTAGTGAAGTCTGCACTGAAGAAATACCACAGAAATTTTTGAAGCTGTCTAAATCATTGTTTTATTAATAGGAGACAACCCTTGGACTACTGTTCTTGACTGCAGTGTATCACCGATTGACTTATTCCTGTTTATTACCCTATTTCCATTAGTTGTTTGTTTTCAGAGAGGAATTTATTAAATCTGTAGTTCTGAAGTGCTCCTGCTCTCGCTTTCTCTTACAGTAGACTCAAAGTGTGTATGCAGATGTCGTGGTTTTAAGTGACAGGTATCTGCTAGTCTCCCTTGAAAAAAAAAGAGATTGAAGGAAACAAACCTCCCTCCCTCCGGATTATTTTGATTTCAAAATTGATAGGCTTTCAGGCAGAGGTATGGGAATAAGGATTAACGGTTCTTTACTAATAAGTTTATCACGGTAAACAAGTAACAGCAACAGTAGCAGTGAGAAACCAACAGGGCTAGGGTTCTCCCCTCCGCTTTAGTTACAGTCACAAGGGTGGGTTGATCCACGCAACTGCAAGGGCGCTCTGGCTCGGAGGAGACACCAGACGAAAGGCGGCCCGGGCTCAGACCGGGAGCGGTGGAGTTCCCAAAGCTGGGCAAGGCGTACCCAGGGCTGTGGTCCGGATTGTCAAAAAGCAGAGGGGAAACTCCGGATCAGCGCTGGAGAAGCGATGGGATGCAGCAGCCGCGGCAGCTCCAAGCAAGGCAGAGCGAGCTCTGGTCCCAAGTTCCCAGGCTAAAAACCCTGAGAGCGAGAGACCGCCCCAAAAACCACAGTCCACGTTTCTCCGAGAAACACCCCCTCTCCCCTCCCATCTGCCAAGTGAGTCACCATGTTCTCCCCTATGTTTTGTCTGCTTTGGCCCAGAATCTTTGTGTTTCTTAAGCACCCACATTAGCGCTCCTAGGAGAACAATGGTAAAAAATTCTACAGATAAGATAGAACGAGAAACCAACCCCCAACAGCAGAGAAATAACAATTTGGCTTTTTTCAGCACTGGTCATTGTCTTTAGCTTTCTGCAGCTGTCACCAGTTTTGCTGTTGTCGCATTCCTAAGCCTTGTATCCTAGATGAGCAGGCCTGTACTCCTTTAACAGATGATGGCTCCTGTGCTCCAAAAGTCCACTTTGGTGTAGCTAGGAGTACAGGAGAAGGCTTTTACATACAACTTGTCCTAATATTGGCTGGGGTATGGCTTGGGCATTCACCAAGACACAGGAACCAGAGATAAGGTGTCTTTTGCAGTAGTGTAGATATGGCTTTTATTTGCTTGACAGAGATGGAATTTGGTAACGAACTAAATAAAAAGTTCATAGATCAAAGCTTTTATCACTATAACATGGGCAGAGGCATTACACAGAGGTAATTAAGATACAAATAACAAGAGTCATGTGTCAAATTATCTCAACCCTGAATCAGAGAAGCAAATTTTTAAAAATATCCTATCGTATGGTTTAGATTTTAACTTTTCTTTTCTGATTATCTTCAGTAGTGTCAATTGTATTTTTTACTTTATAACACAATTTTTTGGGGGTATTTTAGAAGATCATGACAGATCACACAGATCACAGCTCCATTAATTCACAACCGCTTCTTTATATTTTTCCCCATTGAATGTCTGCTACAATCTTCTGCTCTTTCAATAGAAAAGGACTACCTTGTGTCGATTCCGCTCAAGAGTTCTTTGTCTTCAACACATTCTACATGACACTGACAAATATATGTTAAACAAATTTACTAATGGATCCCACAAATGTAGCAAAACAAATAAGTAGTAATCAGAAACATTTGCTATTGAACAGGAGACACTGATTCTTTATGTATGGTCTTGTGAAAGTTCTATGAAGCAAAGCTAACACAACTAGAAAAAATTAAGATGTACACATCTAGCAATAAAATCACAGGTAAACAATGCAGTCTGAAATAATTCTCAATATTTTGGCTTTGTTGGGTTTTGTTTGTTTGCTTGTTTATTAGAGTTTTTGTTTTGGTGTGTGTTTTTTACTTGATAACTTAGAAATAATAGAATATTGGTTAGGTGAAGTGATTGGAAAAAATCCATATCAGGTGAAGTTGTACAAGCATTTCTTCAAATTAAATAAAAAAAATATGGGTTTGTCCTTCACACTAGGAAAACTCCCTTTTCTGTCCCCAAATGCAGTTTCACAAGTGATTTGGATCTCTGTCATCCTAGATATAATCAGTTTTCAAAGTGATTTACGGAGATCTCAAGTATTTATCAAATGTTTTTTGCTGTGCAACATTAATTATTGACAGGCCCAAACCCACCATGCTGGGTATTTCATTCAGAATAAATAGGTGATGATGTGCTTATGTGTGCAGAGAGCAGATTGACAGAAATGAGAACAAAAAGATGAGGACAGTGAAAGTGTGGTTATAAATATAGAAAACGAAATGTCAGAGGGAAGACTGTCAGACGCAATAAGCAAAAAAAAAAAAAAAAAAATCTTTTAAACCCAAAATAATTATTTTAATATATTTTCAAAGAATGTTACAATTTTTGAAAAGTGAAACCAAAACGAATTAAAAATTTTCAACTTTAGATAGTGTAAATGTGAGAGGATCCCTCTCAGAGCTGGATCCATAAGGTTTATGGGATACCAGGCAAAATCCAGCCTCTACATATACAGTTTTACAAGACTTTTTTTTTTTTTTTTGCTTTTGCTGAGGTTGTTTCTGTAACGACCAAGTTAGGTGCCATTCACTTTGGTTGGTGCATTTTCAGCCATTCTGTATGGTACTAAATAAACTGGGCTATTATAATTACATCTCCTAACAAAATATATCTATATTTATTTTACTCCTCCTTTTCCGTGTTATTTATGTTCAGTAAAACAGAGAAATTTTACTGATGGCAACATAAAAAATCATTATAACCATCTTATTTCACAAGAAACAAGTTTGATTGATCTAATTTTGCATCTTACATGTATTTTAGAGATTGTTTCCCTTCCAGTGATTGCCTACCATGACAGATGTTTAAAATGCATATTGGTATTCTTATTTTCCATTTCATACAAAAAAAGCTGGTGTGTCTTTAATGAAACAACATACAAAAAAAATACTAATTTCTTTCACAAATACTATGTCATCATAATTCAGTTCTTCAGACATTTCTTAGTGCTGCTCATTAAGCTCATTATCACAAATGAAGTTTGTACAATCCCTGTTTTGACTGCTGTTTTGACTCACATATAATAGAGTAAGAAATATCTAATAGTGATGTAATCCTATGGGGACCATCTTTTTACTTTTGAAGTAGTGCAAATAATATTCTGTGTTGCATTAAATTAGCATGAGGCTGATAAAGGGTAAAACCTATCAGCTGTATCCTTCTCAATTTCGCTGTTCACTAGTAGTGCTAGCAGTTGCTGCAGCAAGTAGAGAATGATAAACTGATGAAAAAGTCCTTTAATAGGAGCTCTACATCTAAAAACTGTCATGTCATGCTGAAAAAAATCAAGAAAATTTAAATAATTCAAAAAAGTAATTTATGTATTCATCTTGATTAAGTGAAATAATAAATACGGAAATACTGTCAATCTTTAAACTATATCTGTCATAAGCCATTGTATCACTGATCAGCTTTTGCAAACTAGTTATTTTGGCTATTTTTGCATAGCCTATGCAAATTTGCTTTTGTAAATTTTTTGAGGGGGACTTTTTCTGGTTGTGATTGTTTGTTTTTAATTCTTTATTTAATTTTAAGGTAAGTTGCATGGAATGAGGGATGAGATATACTGAAGGATATCCATAGATTAAAAAAAATGATGTGTAAGTATCACAACCAGTCATCCATGTTGAGAGAAGGAAACATCTATATCCTGTGTCATGATTTAACATGGCAGGCAGCTAAATACCACACATTACTTTTCTTACATCCTGGCCTCAAAGTGGGATAGGGGAGAAAATAACTACTACTGCTACTACTACTACCACCAAACAACAAAAGAATTATAATATTCAAAAGAAGTGATGAACAACACAATTGCTCATCACCTGCTGATCAGTGCCCATCCTGACCATGAGCAACAGCTTCTGGCCAACTTTCCCCCTCGTTTAAATGTTGTAATTGGCTAGGAAATATTCTTTTCCCCACTGAGGCCAGCTGCCCTGGCTATAGATCCTCCCAGTTTCCTGTACCCAGCAGCCTCCTCACCAGCAGGGCAATATTATAAACTGAAGAGCCCTTGCTTTAGAGTAAGCACTACTTAGCAACAACTAAAACATCAGTGTGTTATTGTTCACATCATAACAAACACAGCACTGTACAAGTTACTGGGAGAAAAATTAACCGATCAAATTACAAGTTACTGAGATAAAAAGTTAACCGGTATCCATACCAAAACCAGGACACATAGCTAAATAAAACAGGTCATCCTGTTATTCTTGACTTATCTAGACTAATAATAAACTAGTTGTTCAAGTGGACTTTTCATTTATAAATTTTTACCTTTACTGTCTGGCTGGTATAAAGTATCAAGGACTGTTCTTCCCTGTTTCCCCATGTTTTGGGTAAGCATAAATGAGGTTTGACTTTTCTGATCTGCTTAACTTTCTTTAAAAAGTGTAGCAGCTACACCTTCTAGCATTTATAAGAAGGGTTTCTTCCCCCTTTGCATCCATTCCCTGTCAAACTCACACCATCTTCCTCACAGTGGAAACAGGAGAACTATTTCTTGAATATACCAGACCAAACCAGGAACCATAAATAAGCCCTCCTTGTCTTCAATATCCATAAGAAAATGTATCTTACTCCTACATGCATCCATAAATGCATTAAACAATATTAATAACGTTAGTAGTTTCATCACAGTGGATAAACAACTCCAGTAGTTTCACCATGCTTGGCACTTGCTCTCAACTGTTACAATCACAGAATCAACGAATCGCAAAAAATGTGCTGAATCAGAAGGGACCCTCTAGGATCATTGAGTTTAACTCTTACCCTGCACAGTTCTGTCCCAAAGAACAACCCCATGAGCCCGAGAGCATCACCCACTTCTTGATCTTGAGCTCTTTCAGGCTTGTCTTTCAATTCAGCACTTCAGAAGCCCAGAAATTTTCTCTTCATATCCAAAGCCAAATCATACAACATGTTTAGTCTCTTTGAAAGTTGTCTAATAAAATAATGGAATTAATTACTGTTGTTTCCAAGTAGCCCAACTGTACTATTTCTCAATTAGTCTTGATAATTTAAAAATATTCCATCTGCTTTTAAAACATGTGACCAGTTTGGCAGAAGGTACATCTCATTTACCCAATACTAGCAAGATTTCAAATAAAATTACATTAAATGCTTCTCTTACATATGACTTGCAAGATTTAAGTGTTGTCAATTTTTAAATTCTTCTTTTATTTAATTTTCCTGCTCATACAGCCTGAAAGTCATTGAGTTATTAATCATTCGCTTACTACCTCTGGGTTGTGGGAGCAGTCCACCCTTTTTTTGGTAACAAAATGGAAAAGTGTATTAGACTGGTTTAGATTAGATAGGTGGCATGCACCTGACTGTACAGAATAATTTGATTGTGACTTTATTAGATCTAAATGAAGTGAATATGCTTAATTTACTTACATTGATCAATCAGACTGAATAATAATGATACATTTTACAGTGACTAAAATGAGTTTCCCACAAACAGCACCATGCGGTTTAATTGCCCAAACCAGACTGGAAAAATACTCCACTGCTCTTACACCTGCTAACTTTATTTTCCTGTGTTCAATTTTGCAAAGCTCAAAAGGAATTCTGGAAGTTTCTATCTCATAAAACATTAACTAGGTCTCTTTGCAGGAAAAATTTTTCCACTAGATTGTTCCAGAAGAGTGCGAAATAAAATGGACAAGGAAAACCAACAATGATTTGAAGAAACAATCATATTCACTAGAGATTGATTATAGGCATAGAGGGTACAATAAATTTTACTTTACACTCTATTTAAATAAATGATAGCTGTTGTAAAGGAGGAGGAAACTGTCCTACAATATTGACCTAATGCATAAGCCTGATCTTAAATTGCTCTGAATTTAAATAGAGTTCACTTTGGGGCTTGCTTTAAATTGTATTCTGACAAAACGCACACACACACACACACACACACACACACACACACACACAATCATGTATTCTATTAAGAAAAGTTTCAAGGAATGAAAGGTTTATCAAATCCCAGCTCAAGCCTTCCTAAAATGTGTATGAAAAACACAAAATTATAAAATTTACCTTTCCTCAAAATGCACTTAAAACCACTTATAAATATTAAAAATTAATTATATGTGTTAAGAATTGATACCTGGCAAAACCTCATATATTTTAGACAATTCTAGATGATTTAAGTGGGAGTTTTTACAGCTAAAATCATGATGATGATAAAATTACTCATTTAAGTAATTATTTAGTTATTATTTTTAAACATTTTTATTATCATTCTTCCCCCTTCTTTCTCCTTTCAGCTTTTCCCTGATGAAAAACTTTTCTTTTTAATGTGGAAACATTACATACAAGAGCACTTAGAACAATGCTATCAGTACCAACACATAAAATAACAGCATTGCTGAATGAACAGCTGAGGAGACCCAGTGGTACCAGATTGGTATATCAATAAGATGCTTACCTTTTACAGAACAATTTTCTCCTAAAGTCTCCTAAAGTGCTGTGGTGTTAAAGTTTTTCAGTGACCATGTTTGCTAAGCATGCAGCCCTTTTTTATATTCTTTAGTGATATTGATGCCTTGGGTTTTAGCTTTTATATTTTCAGATTCTCTGCTGCCTGGTATGTAACTCTGAACCTTCATATTAGGTATCAGCAAGCTCTCTTCACAGGGTAGTTAGACAAAACCATCCTTTCAACAGCTAGAGAATCAAGAACAACTGTTACCCAAAAAAGCATACACAAAAGTGAAGAGAAGGGGGCAAGCCAAGGGATTGAGACTTCATGGCCTAGAGCTGTGGTTGGACAATTAACCCTAATATGTAGATGAACCAAAACTTATAAAAGTATAAAACTCTTTTTTTACAGTTGAGTGGGTTCCATCTTGGATTTGACCTGGGTGTAGCCCCAGCCAGGCTCTTGTGCTGCCCAAGGTGTACCCTTCTAACGCTTTTCAATAAATACCTGTTTTATTCCTTTTTGCTCTATCTAGTCTGTGTTCCAGGGCAGCCTTTACAGGCACCGTGTAAGTACATCCATTATTTTAACAGGATTTCACTTGAATGATGAAGAGAATTGTTCCCTTCCTTTTCCTTCTCCTCTGCTGAGATGATCTACCCTACCACATTGGTGGCGTGCCCAGTGTCTAATTGTACATTGAGTACAAATGTCATATCCAAATTACAGTTACAGTTCAGGGAAAGGAAACATAAAGTCCTAATTCAAAACTCACTGAAGCACTGAAATCCCTGTAAAGAAATAATAATTTAAAACAACAAAAAAACCAAACCAAACCAAACCACCAAAAAAACCGACTCCAAACCAAATCAAACAAACAAACCAAATCAAACAAAAAACTGATTCCAGTGACCATGGAGAAAGCCAAGACATGCAAAAAATGTATTCATTATAGTACTGCTGTATAGAATATTAAGTTGCATTCATTGCAAGTAATGGACAATGGAAGCCCATAACAATACACTTAGCAGGGAGAACCAGTCTCACAGTGAAAGTGGGAGCAATTTGACAAAGGAGAAGGTCACATAGCAGATTATTATCAGCTTGCTCTTTTAACACAATGTTATTTAATAGAGTGAGCACAGTGGATTGTGTCAAGAAGAAAATTCTGTGATTTTAACAGAAAGAAATAAAATGAGAGATGGCAGAGAAGGTGGAGTTGTACAGAGTGCTTCAAAAAGGGTGAATGTGAAATTAAATTAGGGTAGTCAGTGACCGTATTGCAGAAAGATAAAAAACAAGTTCTGAATGACAAAACAGAAGATAATTTTCCTGTCAGCATGTCAGACTTTCAAAGATAGGTGCTGATGGAAAGATTACAGTTCTAAAGATGGAAAATAGGTATACCATGTAAAGCTTTAGGTGTGATGCATTTTCCTCCCTCTGGTTTTGAAGGAGCTCTAATTGAAAATTATATTATATTCTACTAAGGGACTGATATGATGAATGACAAATGAAACAAATTATAGGCAACACCAAACTCTTGATTCTTGGGGTAAAATATTCAAATAAGGATTTTAAAAATTCTGTAAGGTCTGCCTGTGGATTTTGTTGAGTAGCTAATTACCCTACATAATATAGATGAAGACCTCAAAATCCACACATTGTGTGAGAAACTGCCTTTTAGGTGAAGGTAGAGATGTATCAGAAGTTCCAGTGTCCTGTAAGACTGCCAGTGTACATGTTTGTGTGTGTGCATTTTTATCTCTTCAAGAGCTAGAGATAGTAAGTGCACCGTGGGTATCAGTTGACTAAACAGAGTGACATCTGATGTGATCGCTCTTGAATATGAAGCAGTTGGAATGACTGATCTCTGAAGGACTCCTACATCTACAAACCATGAGGGTCCAATTTCACATCTTCTAAGACCTGTGTGTTTCCTCATTAACCTAATTTTTTGAGCTACAACCTACCGCATTCTAAGATGGGGATAGTGTGCATTTCTAGGTCTGGAGTGCTGCTCCTGCAAGCAGTTGCTAACAGAGAAAGTGGCACTGAGACCAAAACCAAGTGTTGACTTTGGGCTGGTTGAATTTCCAGAGGATCAACAAATTTATCTGCCTCACTGCTTGCCTAGCCAAAATGCAGGAGGCAGAGAGAATGTGCTGTTGCAGACATGGAGGAGGATGGCACTTTCAGCAGTCCCACATGGGCTTGAGGCGCTGAAGGATCCTCACTGCCGATGAGGGTGATCACAGAGAGGGATCACACTCTATCATGTTGAACAAGTACAGAAGGGAAAAAAGAGCAAATGAGGTAAATAGTACAACTGAAATAAAACAGCAAACCAAATGCCAGATGTTAGGGTATTTGAATAACCTATTTAGAAAAAAAAATAAAAGAAAAGTGTTAGGGTTTATTGAAGAGTAACTGCATGAGGGAGCACATGTATGATGGGTGGATAATTACCAGGAACAACTGTTATGGCTGGAAATAGAGGCAGACACAAAAGATAATGTGACACAATTTGAAATCTTTTGGTAGGGAAGCCTTACAAAGAAAAAGGAACAAAAGGAAAAAAAAAATAAATCTGTGTTCTTTATGTTTGTACATAAAGAAAGTCTGTATCAGAAATCAAGACATATCTGCAGTAATACATATCTCGCTATATTTTGATAAGTGACTAAAAGGAAAGGCAGAGAATAGAGATTTCCTTTTACAATGTAACAGAAGCATTCAGAAGCAGTGTAGGGGAATTCATGAACATGAAGATATACCAGTATTTGTACCAGATCCATGAATTGTTACTACTTGATCCCCTTGTGTCTCATTATTTGGAAATAATTTGTATATGATGAACTTTACTTGATTTTTATCTACTATTAAAGAATACAATCACATTATATTAATTTTGCATATAGTACTGATGACATTTATTTTCTACTAAAGAAATGCTTAGAGTGACAAAGGTGTTAATCTGTAGTTTTTAAACCTAAGAAAATATATAACAGCCTTGATGCCATGTAGTTTTTTATGAAGCAGGTGCATGAACAGAACTTGAATATGTTACAAATTAGAAGTCATATAAAAATATTTTTAAAAAAATATCTTAGTAATACTTTTCTGATGTTATATGGAAGGGGAGCTGTCTTGGAAATCCTAAATGTGATAGCTGTTTAGTTTTAATGTAAGACAGTGTACTTTCTGTGTAATAATCCATCTTTGTATTTTTCCACTTGGTTCTAACTTCTGTATTTACAATCAGAATGCAAAATATCCTTCTAAATGACATTTTAAAGACAAAATATTTAAAACAAAAAAAAAACCAAAACAAAGAAAAAAAAACCAAAAAAAAGAAAAAAAAACCAAAAAAGGAAGAAAAGCCCACAAATGCTATAGAAGTTAATTATTTGCAAACACCACCTTTTGTTTTAAAGTTCATTTTTTCAGGATCTCATGAAGACTGACATGTGTCAGCAGAAAAAAAGAGCAAGCAGAAAAATAGAGTAAGACTGAAACTAAATGATGCAGATAATAGAGATTATTAATCTCTTTGCTAAATGTACACCGTCCTCATATTTTGACCCAGATGTTTTCAGAACATGAAAGCTGTGTTAGGAAACAAACAAACAAACAACTTCACAGAAAGGCATCCTTACACAGATTAATCTAATATTATTAGGAAAATCCTTAATGTGCCATGTGGTCACTTGGCTCTTCCAAAAAACACAAATCTGAGATGAATGTACTGAAGAGTACTGAGTAGTGGAAAAGCTGATGCCACCCTGGAGAAAGAAATGCTTTCAGTATTTTTCACCAGTGTCACATGTGATGAATTTCTAGGTAGTCCATTTCAGCCAGGTATGCTTTCAGTCAAATCAGTGATCTCCATTTAGCTTGATGTTCAAGGGAATCTTTAGACATCCTGGTTGCACAAAATGGAGAGCACTTACAGGGTTCACCATGTTATCTAATGCAGCTGCCTTGTCTCAGTATATTCTATGCAGAAAATACAAACAAAAGGATTCACAAACATTTTGAAAGCCTTTATTCAAGTCAACAGAAAATAGGCAAAACACACACTTCTTAACATGTTGGGCAACTCAAGATAAATTTTCATTTTACTTGAAATAAAAACTATATAGGGGGCTTTTAACATATCCAAAGATAAATGCTTTTATTGCAGCATTTTCTGTCAGAATTTTGTGCTTCCCTTTCATTAGGGAGCTATACAGTTTTGTGGTTGTTTTTTACAGGAGTTTGGATTATGAACTATAATACATATGCTAAACTCATTGTCAAAGTGTTAAATATAGTCTTACCTGCTCTGTAAAAGCTGTTAGATCTTATTTGGTATTATTTAAATGCCTCTTTTATTGCAGTATGTTCTTTCAGTGCCATGTTACCTGACATCTTGCAACATTAGCCATCCACTGTAAATCCTAAAGGAAAAAATGTAAAAGGTACCAGTGAATTCTTACTAATAGGCTTACCCTGCCTCTGAAGGCAAAAGAGAAAGGAAAATGGAGGTTAGCTCCCTTATCTGACAGTGTAAATATATAGAGAAAATAAAATTTACTGCTGCCTATAAAATGTCATTAGCTTGAAAATCAAGGAAATAATTATTTTGATTGGTCTATTTTACCATGTCTCAAGTAAAAGGACAAGACGAAATAGCGTATGTTGCACCAAGGGAGGTTTAGATTTTATATTAGAAAAAAACCTCAAACAAAACAACAAAAAACAAAAACAAAATAAAAAATAAAAAAATAAAAAAAAATAAAACAAAAGAAAAACCAAACCAAACCAACCAAACAAAAAACCCCAAACACTGAAATAGAGTTAGGCATTTTAATAAATTGACTGGGGACATGACAGAGTCACTGTTTCTGGAAAAGTTCAACAGGTGTCTGGATGTGGCACTTCAGTATAGGGTTAAGGTGTGGATAGNCTTTTGTCCTTTTTACTTTCTTTGCCTTTTCTTGCCTTGCCTCACCTCATGTCCCCACTTCATTTCACCCATCTCTGCCTTTCACCATTTTGTTCTCTGCCCCATCCATTCTCTCAGTTTTCCTCTCCTTCTCTCCCTCCCTTCGATTCTCTCCTTCCCCCCCCTCTCCTTCCAGCTCCTTTCACCTCTCTCATTTGTCAACAGCTGTTAATACATGTCCCTGGAGATATGGTAACTTTAATGGTAAGGAAGAAAACACAATGTCAACTGTACTTTTTGGCAGAGATAGGTCT
The DNA here is from genome assembly GCA_013396955.1 of Regulus satrapa. Taxonomy (NCBI): domain Eukaryota; kingdom Metazoa; phylum Chordata; class Aves; order Passeriformes; family Regulidae; genus Regulus; species Regulus satrapa. The sequence goes on along the minus strand of VWZN01020900.1, from coordinate 18,050 downwards.
CTAAATTTAGACTTAGAACTGGTTTTTCCAATGAAAAATCTATTGTTTAGTAGGTATCATTAAATTCACATTATGCTTGTTATACAAGCTGATTTTGACTGTTTAGCAGAGAGAGCTTTTTTGGAAATACAACACAGAGTAATGAAAATAACTCTCTTTGCTCGTTTCAATTCTGTCCCAGTAAAACATTTACTCTTTATAAAAAAACCCAAAAAACAAAAAACCCTTCCTGCCACTAACTTTTATATTCTTTCTTTAAGGGGATTATCCTTCAATAAGGGTAGTAATAGCTAACAAAAATATGTCTTACAGAAATAAAAGTTTTATTTGCCCTTTGAGAAGATGTTTGTAATAGTGGTATTTTCAGGAACACTTCTGTGTTTAAAGTGGGCAAGCCATTAGCTCTTCTTCCTTCTCTCGAGGAATTAGACTAAAAATCACTTCAAGACATGACAACAGTTTTGGATTGCTGTGTAGTCTTCTTTATTCTTCGTTTCTATATCCAAGAAAACAGATTTTTTTGACTCAATATTTTGGAGAAGTTTAACTTTCTTATCTTCAATGATAAATATGAATTGCAAATATTAATAATCCTGTCACAAAAGCACTTAGAGTTATGACACTTTTACATGCCATTTTCATCGCAATTGATATTTCCCTAGAAGCAACACTGTTGGAATTTATGAGCTATTGAATGAAGAAAAATAGCCAGCAAATTAGCAGTAATATAGAATTACTGTTAGTTTTGCCATCGGCAAATAGTGTTTTCAGTACTGGAAACAGGCTTGTTAGCCTTTGTATAAAGCATCTGCAATACTGAATCATATCCTGGGGCAGCACTACTTTGTAGTCTTGCTACAAGCAGAACTTTATGAGCAAAAACCTTTTATTATTTCTGTTTTGGTTTTGTTGGCTGTGGTGGATTTGGTGCTTTTTTATATTACATTTTGGAAAACAAAATGAGACATTCAGATCTTCAGATCATTAGCCAATCTTACTTGTTAGTTGTATATAGTGTCTGAAACAAGCAAGAAGCTCATCAATCCTTTGGAAATGGACTGCTAATGTAATATTTAAGCCATTACAAATTATGGCTTTGTTCATTAATTTCATTAGCAAAGATTTAAAATGCACCAACCTTTCCTTTTAGATCCAGACCATCTCCATTAATATCCCTTGGAAATATCTTTGGGGTTTTTTTTAAAGTTTACCATTAGTAGCAGAAAGCAGAATTTACGTGGGCTCCTGTCAAATTCGGTTTGTAGCAAAGGTAATTGTTGGAAGCTGGAAGGCCAGGTTTTTGATTTTTTTTCTTTTCCTGTTCCAATCATGGCCTAATGAATATAACCAATCCAAAGTCCTATTCCTAGGTAATTACTGCTGTGGGGCAGATATAGCTGCAGAGTTGGCTGTCTGTAATCAACAGATTGGAAAAAAAATCTGTTCATAAATGTAGGAGATGCTTTTTAGTCTCTAGACCTTGGAAAGGCAGCAAATTTTTTAACCTTTAAATTTATAACTAATTTAATTTCCTTGCATAACAACAACAATAACAGCAACAAAAACAACAACAACAATAATAATAACCTTTCTAAAACCAATTTTTATAATTGCATTTATATTTGGAATCCCTTGTGGTCATTAAGGAAGTGTAACTTCTCTCACTCCTGCTGGACACCTGAGGTAGGGATGAGTCTTGTTATTTACTACACAAAAACTTCAGTGCCTTATGTAATTAGGTAATCTAAATTCTTTTTAGAGAGAGTTGAAGAAGATGTGCATCTCTTCAAGGGGGCAGTTCATTTTTCCTGTCATATAAGGTGGTATTAAAATGATATGTATTAAAATATTTCACAGATGACTAAGAGAGTGTTTGGACAAGATTGGACCAAATACTTTTTTTTCAAAGAATGAACTTAGGTGAGATGACTCCTAAATCTTCTCCAACAAGTTCAATTTATTTTACATTCCCAGCAAGGTCCTCAACAATGTATTAATTCAAAGATTTTAAAATAGATGTTTTATTATGGTAGTTTTCTGTGAATGGTATGCTTCCTTTGAGCAAGACAAAAACCACTCCAAATCATTGATATTTTGATATTTGGTAGAAAAGAAATATGAATTTTCTGTTTAGAATTTATTTATCCAGGTCTTTGTTCAGTAACACAAATTTTTTATTCATTGAATAACTCAAAACTTAAGTCTTCTACACGTCACTGTTAGCTAAGTTATTACTCCCTCTGAGAAAAAGAAGGCAGAAACAACCAGCATAATTTAAGATTGCATTTATGTTTTGTAACTATGGACCTTCTCAGTCAGTAATTTTTCAGGTAGGACAGTGAAAAGTCCTATGCCTTTGAAGGTCTGTATACAATGGTTTTAGAACAGGCAGGCTGTGTGAGTTGGGCTGCACCACGTGAATTGGAGGAAGTCCAGTTGAATGGTATCTAGAAAGACTTAGTCTGTGTGATCTAGTGTGCATAGGTTTGGGAACCAGAAATCTTTCAACACTGATCCTGTTATTCTAAGTTATTATCAAAGGAAGTAGAGGATAAAGTTTCTTCAAGCTTACTTTTATTTCTCAAAAGCCTTTTAGTTGTATTTGGGAGTAGGGGAATATTCTGATATTCGAAAATGTTCACTCATTCACAATCCTCTAACATAAATGTAAATTGATGTTCAGAGGTAGATAGAAACCTTAGCATGCTTTCAAAGTTTTAATTAAAACATTAAATAAAAAACAGATCAGGAGGTATGGTATAAATCCTGAGTACTGACTAAATGTGCACAGTGTTAAGGGTTAAATGTAATCTCCATCACAGACACACAAGAAATAACTTCAGTCTTTTTATGGGAAGAACCACAAAGTGCTACATATTTGTGTTTAATAACCTAATCAGTTCAGTAAAATCCCAGACCCCACACATAACATTTCAGTTACTTCATACATTTTGAAATTAATAGGACTTGATAGAACACATTGCAACTTATGGGTACAATAATTTTCAATCTGAGAAAAAAAATTGCTACAACATTCTTTGTGGCCTCCTGGATGCTGGATTGGAGTAATTTTGTAAATGACTCTTCATCATCTAAACTTAGGCCATGTGCCTATATAGCATCAAGGAGTAAAGATAGCTTCTTCTCTTAGAGGTGATAAGAGGAAGACTTACAAGAATTTTTATCTGCTTGAGGTTGTCAGCACAAAAAAAAAATAGCTATTGCTTACACTGCGCTATGGAATTTCTATTTCAAGTTGAGTCTTTTTATGAAAAAGGGAATATAAGATCTCACAATGTACTTACTGTGCCATAAAGGGTAGGGCAACACAAAAAAGGGATATTTGAATTTGACAAATTCAATTCCATTCAGAGACTCACTGTTTTGAAGCTTTTTGAAAAAAATGAGATACAGCCTGAAGGGCAGAGAAATAAAGGGTAGAGCTAAGTTTGTTTTTAACCTCACAATCTGGGAGAGTCTTCACGCACATATATCATATAGCAAGGATATAATTTGGTGAAAAGTCAGTGTCAGGCTTTGATGCAAAGTCATTTCAATACAATGTGCCATCGATCACAAATCCTCAAGAGCATTTTGTTTAAACCGTCTAGCAATGTTTGAGAAATTATAATTACTAACCTTCATGAAATGTAAATTTAATTTTGCCTTAGCATTTAATAGCTTTATGGGTGTTTTCTACAAGCCACTTTTTCTGAAGTGTGTCAGACTGACAGTTGTGAGGACTTAAAGAGTGCAATTGCATGTCTGAAAACACTATTCTCATACTATAAGCCACCTCAATGGAACTTGAAATAAACACATATTGCACAGCAGGAAATAGTTAATTCCAGGCCTAATGGAGTCAAAGGTTTGGTTAGCATCCAGATAAAAAATTCCCACTGTGTCAAGCTGCGGGGAAAGGAAGAAAGTGCTTATGCACATGCCATTTCTAGTTACAGGAATGGCATCTTCACCCCATGGATACCCAGGACCTGCACTGCATAAACACAGTACCTCCAGGAGAATGACTCAGGGACCAGCACAATGCTGCTTGTGGTGATGATATATTTACTTAATCTCTCTCTCTCTACCCCTCTCTCTCATCTCCTATTTCTTTCTATGTCTCTATCTCACATTTACGGTTAAATAAAATCTGTACTGGTGACTTTAGCATAAGGTCTCATTTGCACCTTAATTCGTGCAGAGGCGTCTCTTCTATTCAGATCATAACAACAGTTCAGGAATCTAATAGCTTTGATCTAGATACTGAACAAACACCCACAGCAGCACTGCAGGCTTCCTGACATTACCCTGTCAAAGACTTTTCTTTAGTTCCATTCTGAAAGAATCAGTGAGAAAGGTTGGTGCTGTTCAGCTGCTGCTTGTTCAAACCTCAGCCTCTTTGCTGAAACTGCCAATCAGATAACGTGCTAGTCACCGAGTGCCTAAACATGCAGTGTTCTTTGATGTAGTCCAGCAAAAAGCTATCCAATAAAGCAAATGGTGGCGCTCCTTATTTGCCTAAATGTGCTAAAGCTGAAATATCTCATAATCACCTTCTAAGTTCCTTGGCTCCTGTGAAAACATTCCCTGAAAAAGACTGGCACATATAGAATTAAATTTGTCTTTCTTTTCTCGGGTCTCTTATAGGACAGAGGCTAGGGTCTCACCTTAATAAATGAAAGCAGAGAGAAAGTGGAAAATATCACTGTGATGAAGAAAATACTGTATGGAAATAGAAATGCCAAACATTACTTTCTGCAAAAATATATATGATGGTTACATGGAGAGTCTAACCTATCTAGACACTTAGCAATGGATGAAAAAAAATGTTCTTTTCCTTCTGAGACTGAATAGTGTCTGAACTATTTGAAATTCCCCAACATTACTTGACTTATCCTCATGGGTTTGATGCCTACTTAATAATGGGTTTTCTGAGCACTTTTGAGCAATAAAATATCCTCTGACAGTCACTGTAGGAGTATCAGAAATTGCAAGCTGGGTTCTGGATCAGGGAGCTGGAAAAGGAATCTGGGAAGGACCTCTGATCCATGACATGTAGTTTCCCCATTAGCTGAGGCAATCCAAATAATAATATCACTTCCCTCAACTTAACAAGGTATATAAGAAAAACATGATGCTTAGGTTTGGGATTTAAATGTTTTTCCCATTTGCTTCATCAGGAAATCTGATTAATAAGTTCAGTTCTATAAATTTAGATGATTCTTCTAATTTCTCATCTGAAGTTAATTAAATTTACCAATTAATGTTAAATAGAGTATGGAAGCAAAGGCTGAATTTTGCATACCAGAAATAGCATCCCATACCCAATGTCATGACTGACTTTCCCTCTTCATAGTAATTTTTTAAGCATTAATTTTTGATGTAGACTCTCAGAGCCTAGTAATATTGGGGTATCCCTTCAGTAGGCTATGAGCAAACCTACCAAGAAACGAGCTGCTCTGCAATTCTGCAGTTGGATTAGGAAAACAAGTGCCAAAATTGAAAATTATATAGAATGTTAAATAAAATAAGCATGCAAGAACAGCAATAGGGTATAATGTGAGAGAGAAGATAAAAAGCTTTTGCGGTTGTGCAGGTGAACTGTTCACAGTTAGTGGTATACATCTGTGCTTTCATCTGTATTGACAGAGAAGAGATAGAGTTCATACATACTCAGTGATTTAAAAAAACATTTAGGGTAACATTGTTTTGCATGTTAATTACTACTTTTGCCCACTGTTCTTTAAATTTTACTGGGAAAAATAAGAACAAGGGATATTGACAACATTGGATCTTTTTCAGAGTCAAATGATGGCCTTTGAAACCATATGTTTTCATGCACTGAGAAGCAATGCTTTTTGTTAAACATTGGTATATGGGGTCCTGATTGAAATAGCTATAAAGAATGCTATTTATTTAGAGACAAAATTGCAGAAGTAAATTTTTTTATCCTCTTTCTTTTCTGAGTGTTCAATCAGTTGTATGGTGCCTTTTGTTTCTAAACCAGAAAAATTCTTTTCCAAAATTGTCTTATGAATTAAAGGAAAGAAACCATTTGTTACCAAAAAAATCCCAAAACCCAAAAAGATTGTGCTGCTGATCATTATCTGCTTGTTTACATAAAGAGGCAAGTGTATAGATTTCACACAATTTTACTTTTCTAATTTCAGATGAAAGCAGTGTTTGGCTAGAGTTTTAATGCTCAGAACTCTGATTCCCATTCAAAGAGAGATTCCACTATTTCCAGAGAAACTATTGGTTCTTCTGTCCTGGAGATGTCTGTATTTTCAGCAGTGATATGAGTGTTTGTCCTTGCAACAGCAATTTAGACCCTAATGTATTTCTGCAAATTGCTAGGCTGTAAGCTGTGGCAAATCGGGAGCAGACATGATACATTCAAGGGGGACAAAAATAACTCAGAGGCAATAACAAAAAAACTTCTTCACCATTACAGCTCAGAGATGGTGAATTTGTTCAGAGGAGTATGAAATCTTCCTGTTTTCTCTCTGGACTGTATCAGAATTTTATCTGGGTAAAATTACACCTAAAATGCAGAAACCACTTAGTGAACAGGAAGGCGATTTGTCAGGATGTCCATCACCTGGACACACACCATCACCTGGACACAATAGTTAGATTTCTAACTATTGGAATAACGTAATGTAGGAGGATTTTTTGTTGTTGTTGTTGGTGGTGTTGGTTTGGTTCTGGTTTTGGGTTTGGTTTGGTTCAGTTTTTGGCTATGATTTTATTATTGAATCAGTAAATTTATTGTCAATCTGTAAATTTGGCTTCTAGTTTTTGCATTATATTAAGACAAAACTGAAGATAAAGTCTTGTTAGACACAAGCAAATTTCACTTGCCTATGGTAGAGAATGATTTATTTTCTTTGGTGTTGCATATCTACATTTGAAACAGAACTGATCGCTGCTTAGATAAGCAAGAATGTTTGTGGGTTTACAAACTCTCAAATATGATTTGAAATTCCAGAAGTTTTCCAGAAATGCAAGGAGAGGGCCTTTCCATGGCTTTCTCACATTAAAAAGAAATTAATACCTCCATAATTATTTTTGCTTTGTTTCAAGGCTACTTAGCATCAGACAGTTTTAGACCCATGCTGCTCTAGAAGGCTATATAGTAGATCCAGATGGTACTTGAGTATCTGGGGATGTAGAGGACCAGTCCTGCTAGGGCATGTGTTCAAATTCCCTGTGCAGGTAATGAAGAGAGGCATCACTTTAGAAGTTTTTGTTCTAGAAGGAAAAGGTTGAAGGACTTAACTGTATTGAATCCCATGATAAAAGTAAACTTTTATCTCAGAAATTCACATATTAATTATTATATATCCTTGAACTAATCTCCTCTTTACCAGAAGAGACATACGTGATCCTAGATTACTTTCTCAGGATGAGAGGAATCACACTTTCAAGGTGACCCTTTGATCCTGAGGAGTCAGTTGATCTGGCCATGCTGAGGCAGGTGTCTCAGACCATCCTAGTGTAAATGTGTAGCCTTGGAACATGGCATTGACAGGACGAAAGTGGCCATTATTGTCTTGGTATTGGGTTTTTCAAGCCCTCCAGACTGGCACTTCTCAACTGGTTGTTTGAATGTTTCTTTACTTGCCTGCAGCTTTGTTTTGCTCACTTTAGCTGTGACAAGAGGGTTTTTCATTACTGACCCGATGACTATGGCAAATTTGGTTTACTTTCATTTATCTTTGCATGAGACAACAATAATTTTATATAGATAGCAGTAACAAGCAATTATTCCATGTAGAATGAGATATTTATGACTCTAAGACAATGTTGTAACATAGAGTAACAGATGCTTAGCGTAAGAGCTGAGAACTGCAGACACAGATTGTGGTGTAGAGGAAGCACAGACATGGGAAGCCAAAGGACAGGGAAGAGGGCTGGTACTGAAGACCCCATAGCTATAAACAACTGACCCATGGTCTTTGAAGGAATGCAGCTCTGGAGCAGGAAAAAATGGTTTTAAGGGTAACAAAGATGACCAAGAGGTAGCATCTAATGTATTTAAATGGTACTGTACGTATTAGATTCAGATGTCATCTGGAGCAGCAGAAGAATGAAGGAAGAGCAAAGGTATAAAATCATGCTAGCAAACATAATGACAAAGTCAATCCTGAAGTGAGAAATAATAAAGCATCAATATCATATCCCTCCCCTTGAAGGACCCCAGATGCTGACAACCCAACATAACCTCTCTTGTGCAGTCTGAAATTGCCAGTTTTAAGACCCATACAAGAAGTGGAAGGCTGACTATAAAGTTATTACAAAAACATTAAACCTATATAATTTCCTCTTTCCCATGATATTTAGATTACTGAAATTTATCACCAAGTTACAAATTTAATACTTTTTCCTAAGAATCACAGTAGTAAGTGTTCAAAAAAAAAATCTTTATTTTCTAAATTAATTTTTTATTTGTTTTGATGTACATATAACCAAGAGAGAGCAGAGAAATACAAATTGCTATTACCTGTAATTTTTTGATGCTTTTCTGAAAACAATCTTATTGTATTATGTGTATTAATTCAATTTTGCATGTAGATAATACAAAATCAAATTATGTTTACAGTTATATCCATGGAATTCAACAGTATCAAAAATGTCTAAAAGAGGGAGCTGGCCCTTGTGCTAATTTTCAGTCTAATATTGTTCTGAAACTAAAAATAACATATTTTTTATAGCTTACTAAAGTTATACATGACAAGCAACCTTTATGCTTCAGGATGGTGTTGCTTTTTACCTTTCTGAAGGCCTGGTATTCTTTTCCTTTTTTATATTTTTAAAAGTTTTTTTTTCATTTCAGTTGAAAGAATTGTGATTTTTTTGTTTGTTTTAATACAGAGGATGAAATAAATGGGTTTGATGAACATTTCTGTCTGCCAAAGAGCAGGGATGTAAACAGACATGAAATATATATTTTAACAGCCATCACAAAGATGTTAGCTGTACTTATAAATAAAGTGAACTGAAAGTAAATAGGAAATCACATTCTATACAATACTGATCCCCTAAAGACAGATACAGGGGACAGAGAGGAGAAATGACTCACGGTAAGGCATGCTGATGTATGTATTGAGCAGTATGTTTTTGCCCACCAGCAAAAGAGACCCATTATACACTTTCAACTGTAAGGCAAGAATAAAATCAGAATATACTATGATTTTTTAATGGCCATACCCTGCTCTACATACTGAAGTATGAATCCTCATGCATAATTCAGTTATGAAAACAACTTTGCAGTATGTTTTTTATGTTATTTAAGTGTTTTTTTGTCCCTAATGTTGTGTCCACCTGCTCTAAATATGTGGCTAAAATTCCATGAGCTCTATGGTCACACCATCCATTGTACCAGTGGCATTGTCTTTGAAGATGCAAGGTGAACTGGATCAAGGAGATCCTTTGAGTCAGAAATACCCTGACCAGTTTCACTGTGTGATCCCATAAACTCTTGTACGAGCTCAAATAGGAAAGAGAGTGACATTGAGAGGAGCAGGAAAATCAGAAACTGCCACAGAGAAAGACCTCCCCGTGACTTACATTCAAGAGACTAACAATTGATTTGGACTGCTTGACAAACCTGTAGACACTTCGTTGTGACACCTAAATTAGGCATGCACAGCAGGTGATCTTAGCACAACCCTCTGCACTGTGAGGGGTGATGAGATGCATCGACCGAGTCCTCCCAGCCACAGAAGCTCAGCATGAGCTTCCTCCTCAATGTGAACTGGAAAAGAGCCTCATGTGTACCAGGTATACTGTCTGCAGCATTTCACATTAAAAAGTATGAAAACAAATAGAAAGACAAAGTTTCTAACTGCCTGAAATGCAAATATTTTCCCCCAAAATTTGTTTAATGTATGACCAGGAAAAAAGAATTAAGAGTTAAAATTTAATTATTTTTTGCTGAGATTTTCAAGTAGAAAATCTGCATTTTTCTAGAGTCAGTAGCTTTTTAAATGTAATATAGCTGGAAACAACTTTTATTTTAATTCCTATTATAATCAGTTGTGACTCAGAGCACATAGAAAAGCACACATTTTTCTAAATAAGATTAATGCTTACACAATTATTTCACAGAAATGAATATAAAAGAAAATAAACAGAGATAGCTTCAACTGCATATTTTAATTCATTGTCCTGAGACAATGATATGGAAATAATAAGGTTAAACTGAAATCTTCAATAGGTTAATCTAAACCCTGTTGTAATCTGGACAAGAAAATTATTTTAGCATATAAATATACAGGTACAGAGTAGTAAAGAAGTTATATGTTTATCTATAGAAAGAGAAAAATAAAAAGATAACCTTTTACATAGCTGTAATTATGCATCATCTTTTATTAGGCATGAAAGGAACAATGATACTTGTTTTCCAAGGAAACAGGTGCTTCTTTTTCTCTTTTACCAGCTACACACAGGAAAAGCTGTCACCTTGAAATGTTTATTTAAAGTGCTAGGACATTAGTTATGAGAATAAGTACTCCAGTCAGTACCTTTTCCCCAGGAGATACAAGTACATTTAAAAATGCAGGTCTATCTACAGAAAATAGAAATGGAAAGTCAAGAATTATAAGATCATTTCGCCTGGAAAAGAACCTTCAGATCCTCGAGTCCAACTGTTAACCCAGCACTGCCAAGTCTGCCACTAAACCACATCCCTAAGTGTCACATCTACATGTCTTTTAAATATCTCTGGGGACAGTGATTCCACCACCTCACTGGGCAGTCCATCCCAGTGTGTAATAACCCTTTCTATGAAGAAATTATCCCTGATATACAATGTAAACCTTTCTCAGCACAGCTTGAGGCTGTGTCATCTCATTCTGTCACTGGCTGCCTGGGTTAAGAGGCCAACCCCTACCTTCCTACAGCCTCTTCTCTGGTATTTGTGGTGTGATGAGGTCTCATCTGAGCCTCCTTTCCTCTAGGGTAAACAATCCCAGCTCCCTCAGACACTCCAGAACCATCACCAGCTCCCTTGCACTTCTCCAAACACACTGTGGCACCTCAATCTTCTTTGATTGATCTCAGGCTTCCTGAAAAAAAACCAGTAACAGACAATGATCTGAGGGCTGTACCCAGGGAGGCAGCAGGCTTACCCAAAAAATGTGTGTGTACTACATATACAACCTCTCTTGACCGCAGAGTGGAAGAGGAATATCTTGATTTTACCAAATAAAAATATTATGGATTTCTGAAGTGTTGTATTTTTAGAATTATTCCTTTCCTGAAATTTTATTTTAAGTATAACTTGTACTGTCCTCCAAGAAATTATTCCTTACAAAGCTCTCTTATTATATGGTTGCTATTAAAAAAAAAAAAAAAAAAGTCCCCAGGCCAACTCTACTATTGAAATTTTAGTATGATCAATCTTTGAGTGAGTGTCTGGCTGAGAAATAGTGCACTTTGACTAAAACATTTCTATTTTAGACCATAACAGTTATCATACATAAAAAGCTTATTTTAAAGAAGGCAAAATAATGCAAAAATCTTATTTACCAAGTGTTCTGGGAAATACGGAGAAGATTTAGACTGTTAAAAATGCCCTAGTATAAAAAAAAAACAAAAAACAAAAAAAACCCAAAGGAAACAGAGAAAACAAGACTAATGTTATTTCTGAAGTCATCTGAGGAGCTCAGAGGCAGCCCTGTATAGCTTGTGTGACCTCATGTTTGGAAATACTTCTGCATGTCCAGGCAATTGACCCAGATTGACTTACAAACATACTGTGTACAGCCCCTCATTTTATGCAGATGCAGGTGGTTTTATAGTTTATTACCACAGCCTCCGGCTTAAA
>VWZN01020898.1:69925-91916 GCA_013396955.1 Regulus satrapa | reverse complement strand
TCTCTCAGGAAAACTGTTGACCTGCACAGCAGGCATTGGATTTTACTCAAGAAGCAGAAAGGCAAACAGTTAAAAGTAATGACTACTTAGAGATGGAATAGGGGGATAATCACAAACCAATTATTTTTAAATAATCATAACTCTAGAAGAGCAAATTGTAGACCATAAAATAAGAGTTTAAAAGTCAAGCTGAATTCTAATGAAAAATATAAAATATATAAAAGGATATTATGGAAAAAATATGTGTTAATTGGTCTTTCATTTCTGTAGAAATGGAAGGCAATAAGGCTGAGCAAATGTATGTGATATATAAGTAATGAGGAAACCAAGAGATAATGTCAAACCTCCACATTAAACATTGAGCAAAAACTTTTCATTTAAGTTTAAAACACCTATAGAAGGTTGAGATTATTCCAGCTTTCCACATCCACTTACTCCACATCTTCTTGAGTGACTGTAAGTAAGACTTTCAAAGGTTCCTTGAGATGCTAGGCAGCATTGCCTTACAATGAAATGTAAATCTCTGTTACTTTAATTCTGGAAATGAAAAAGTTTTCAAAGTGATTTGAGAAAGTACTTTCATTATTTCATTTTCTTAGCTCACTATCTGACTACAATGATGTATTATAAAAGAAGGAATGTATTAATAGGAGTATTCTGTTTTATCATGATCACAACCAGTGAAAAATACAGATAGTTGGATGCAGCACTAGAGGTGACAAACAGAAGTAATTTTCTCTGATTCATAAAAGGCACATTGCAGACTAAGAAACACCTAGAAGTAGGCACCTGTGAAAGAAAGATTTCCTCATCTCATCTTTCCTGTCATAATGGGTAAAAATCAGAAAGAAAATCAGAATTGGTAGTATAGGAAATCTCTTCTGTATTAAAGAAAGAAAATTATTCTTAAGAAACAGAGCTATTCCTGTGCAAATTCAGACATGTCACAGGATTGATAGATGGGACTCTCATTGTTGAGAGTCCCACCTACCAACACCCCTGGAATGTTATGAATGGTGGAGCTAATTGCCCTACTGCTTGTTCTTTAAAACCATACTTATGCTAGGATGACTACCAGAAATTTTGTACCACATGCATGCTCAATCTCACTACACTGTAAAGGTAATTTACTGTGCAGCAGACTCAAGATTCCTAGAGACATCAAGGACAAGCTTGTGAGAGTTCCTGACTAATATAGTGTTTAGACTATTCCCTGGGTTGTTTTTTGTATTCTGATCTATGTACCTAGCCACCTACCCAGATCTTTGCCTCTTTAATAATTGTTGTGAATTTTCTGCCCTGTAAGATCCCTGAACACTGCCCAGCACAGCAAGAGGGAAAATTGTATTAATTTAAAATAATATGTCTTTCTATAAGAATAATAATTGATTAACCAAGTATAATATTACAGCAGTTGCCTTTATTCTATTTCAAAATCTCTGGGTTGAAAATTTCATCAAGAAATAATGTCTGCAAACACCAAGCATTAATTATCGCTAGTGTGAAACAATTTCTATAGAATTAGTATAAACATAAAAGAATGCCTGCATACCTACTGTCATGTGGGAAGAAGTTCTATTTCCAACATCTATGCTGCAGGCCTTGAGATACCCAGAGTAGCTCTGAGAAACAGTTTACTCAGGGTTAAAGTAAGGAACAAGAAAGAAGGTACCAAATTGGAAATAATATGCCTGAATTTTGGCTAGTGTTTCCACTCAAAATAAAACTGAATGGCAATGAAACATAACTCCCTTTAAAGCTGCTGTTCCTGCCACCCAGATAAGGCTAAAAAGAGAACTTTTCAAAAGGACTGCCAGTGGGACATGTAGTCATCAGCTACAGCTCTGCCTAAATATAAGACAATATAAGAAATGTTGGGAGACATTTCATGTGTTGGACTTGGTTATTTATTAAGCACCTTAAATCAATGTGAGACTTCACAGGTGCCTATGACAAAGCTACAGGGCATATGATGAGAATATGAAAAAATCAACTTCATCTGCCAGAAAAATGTGGACAAAATTCACTGGAATACATTACAAACCCTGGAACACCATAGTTAACCTAGAGATGCAAACTGGAAATATTGTATAAATATTATATAAATATTGTATAAATAACTTCATGAAGACACATTTCAAGCAAAATTATATGTAATAGAGGTCATTACATAGGCTAAAGGCTGCAGTATGAGATCTAAAGGAAGTGCAAAATAGATTTGCCTGTCATAAGCCTACCCAAGAAAATCATGGCACACTGGTGAGAAATCAATCCTTGGGGTAGAATCTAAATATTAAAAATACAATAATAGAAAGAAAAAATAGAAGACCTACAAAACATCTTTGAGATGTGCCAGAACTTAAACTGTATTAATGCATATACTTAATCAGAATAGGAACAAATCAGTCAAACCAAATTATGAATGTACCAGCAAGTCCTGCCGTGAATTGAGTTATGAAAAATTCTGGTATCAAGTACTGTCAAAAGAGAAAATATTAGCTAAACGCTGTAACATATTTTTAAAAAATGGGCAAATTGCTTTTTTTTTTCCTGAACTGATACAGTATCTGAGGTGATAAANTACATGTTTTTGGGTAGCAGTTGAAAAGTTTTAGGTGCTTTCCAAACATTAAAAAAAAAAAAAAAAAAAAAAAAAGCTCAGCCTCACCATAACAGCACATGACAGCTCCTACTTCTTATCATTTGCCAGTGTTTCCTTTACTGAAGCTTTCCCTTTCAGAATTGCAATTTTCATGATAATGTGCAAATGGTCATATTGAGGCATACATATATATATATGAGACAAGGCCTATTTCCGTATGTAATTGGCAATACACAACACAATTATTTTTATCAATTAGGTGGGAAGCATATTATTAAAATTGGTAAAATCATGGAATAGCTTGGGTTGGAAGGAACATTGAAAGGTTAACTAGTCCAACTCATAGATCTAATTATCTAGATTTCTTCTTCTTCTTCTAATTGTCTAAATTCCTTCTAGCAGTAGTTTTAAATAAAGTGTTTCAACTCATCATTAGGTGGAGGCCTGATTGCAGTCATGTCTTTCTCTGCAATGATTGTTAGAGGAGTTAACAAATTCAGACGCACACACCTGAAGTCAGGGGAAGTGAATCCACTCTATGTCTACATTGATACCTGCAAGGCACAGTGTTAAGCCTGGATTTTGAAAGCTGTATTTTTTGGTATTGTAGGAAAGTGTGGAATAAAGGACATCATCAAAACAGGAACAAAAATGGCAGAGTGTTGTCAGCTGCTACCAACATTCAATACAGAGAGACAGCAGTAAGAAGAGTAGCTAAAGGACTAGAATTTCAGTGAGGGGAGAACAGAAAGAAAGTCGTGGAAGTCCCCTTATCACCAAACATCTTTCTGCTGCTCTAAGTACAGGAGAAGAAGTACATTAACATAGTTCTGCCCAGACTAATATACTCTGCTTCCTATCGTGAGTCACAGCAGTTTTAACTTGTATAAAGGGGCTTCCTTGGTACACAGAGATTTAATCTTTCACAGTGAACATTCCCAGTAATAAGCAACCCTGGATCATTCTGACAAATGTGTTTCAGATAAGGCTATGAGTCATTCTGAGGGAGAAAAAGTAGCCGATTTAAGTCTCACTGCTGCTGAGAACATACTGAGTAGCTTTTAGAGCCTTCTTCTACAAAATCCTCCTACTGCTTGCATCCAGATAGAACTGTTGTTATTATTTTGCATTTAATAGAATTTCTATAACCAGGTAAACCACACCTCTTTATCTGTAGAAGTCCCAAATCACACTTAAACAATGCTCTAAGTATTAGGTAATGTTGCCTAAGATTCCAAGAAATGTCCCAGATTTTAAGAGCTGCTACGTCATCTTTTAAACTAACAATATTTAAGTAATTTGTAATATTAATTATTTAAGCATCACAACACTTCTGTGAGCATAATCAAGGTATTTTTACTTGCTGTCACAGTTTTAGAGCTTGATGAAAAGCAGCTGAGAGCTCTAAGCATTAGCTGCCCCAGCTGAAAATGCAAATACATTTGTACAGAAAGCCAAAAGTACAGAAATTACTCCAGAAATCAGCATATTCACTTTCTATTAACATTCAAATGTAATGCCTTGATACTAGTTTCTTCCCTGAAAATAAACAAACCACATAGCATGTTCTTTCATCAAAAGGTATTTTTTCAATTTAGAGGACATGATGAAAATGGAACAAGGAACCAACTACAGACTACAGAAAGATCTATGATTTTTTTTTTTTCTTTTTAAGATACAAAAACAGCAGCTGGCATGGATTGAAAATAACTATTTCATTTTATTTCCCCAGCTTTCTGGGCCTCTCTGTACTTCCAGTTATTATGGATGAAAGTTTTAAAGCAGAGGATATGATATAGATGGCTTGCATAATTAAATCGGCCATATGTGTGTGAGGAAAGGTGTCTCCCCATGAGGAAAAGCTCAATAATCAGCCATAAAGAACCCTTGGTCCTCAGCATGTTCTATACCTACACACTTGTGTGCTGTGTTTATACCTGGTTTACTTCTACTATAGAGTACGAAATAGATTAAACCCAGGATTTTCCCTGCATAAGAAAAAGCTGGGTAAAAACTGTCAACTACAAGTTTTTGCCTCAATGTTGATATAGTCCAAAAAGTTATATTCTGCTTATAATAAAAGATAACAAAGAAGACAAAGCTTTACCCCTTGAGAAGTCAGAAGACTATTTCACAGAAAACAGACAAGGTGAGAATATAGATAGCTTATAAATTACCAGCATGGTCATCATCACACAGCATTATTTTTCCATTACTTCAGTCCTAATAGGATAACAAAGGAAGATATCACACATTATCTACTTTGTCAGAGAAGTTGTTAAAATAAAGTGTAATAAGACTGCAGCTAAATCACAGAATAAAGGTTTCTGAAGGTATTTTTGCATCTGTCACTTCTACACTCTTTAGCCAAGGCAACTGGGTCATGCCCTGTGAGCATTCATTTAGAAACATTCAAAAAGAAACAAGTGAGAGTTCTACTCCTCAAAATGTAAAAATTTTTAGGAGACATAATTATCAAGGAAAGCAAGTTTAGATTTGAGTGTAGGAGAGCACAGTATTTCCTAAGCAATTACAGTGCTCATTGCTATTCCTCATGGATTGTAAGAAAATAGTGGGTTTATTTTACAAGGAAATTGCAGAATTTTGTGAGATGTTATTAACTCCTGTTCACTTAACTGAAACCTTCTTGGAACCACCAGCCACACCATCAAAAATTTGTGCTTGCAATAGAGTGTAATGACAAATGACAGTGATCATATTGTTATTCAGTATCAACAACAAATAATGAAACAGTGAATGAACCTGACAGAAGACCTTTGAGATGTTGCCAAATTCTATGTGGATAAAGTGAATGTTTGTAACCCATCTAATGATTTCATCAGTCTTAATTGTAAGTGCAACTGAGTGAAAGGTTCACATGCTCTAAAAGTAATGAAGAATGTGTCAAATGATTGAACAGAAGCAATTAACTTCTGCCCAAATACTTATTGTTTTTCAAATAATCAGAAGCTGGGGAAAAGGATGGTAGTTGCAAGAGAAAGTCTATTATTTTCACAGAAGAAATTTCCTTACACAGCAATTTTGAGTAGTAAACTCCAACTATACTTAATATAGAGAGTTTCATTACCTCCATTGTAGGAATATATAGAAATACTTTCCAATTTAAATATAGAAAAGAATTCCTCAATATTAAAAAGTTCACATATTATGCTATCACTACTGACATGTAAACAATATATTCATTGTTCAAGGCCAGGTTGGATCAGTCTTTGAGCAAACTGGTCTAGTGGAAGGTGACCCTGCCCATGGCAGGGGGTGGAATAGATTACCTTTAGAGACCCCTTCTGATCTAAAACATTATTCAAGGATCATACACACACACACACAAAGGTGAAAACATATAGAAACATTAAGGTTTGGTGTGATATTATGATTATAAAAGATTAGCACAAATTTAAATTTCTGGGCCTCAGTGGCTATATTATTCATATTCACTAAATCTAATGTTAACATTTCAGACAGGATACTTGAACAGAAGAAAACATTAAGCATTGGTTCATTGGGTGTGCTAAAATGTGAACTGAAATTCATTACAGACTAGACAACCATCTGCAAGGTGTCCATGGAAGAAAAAGAGCTTCAGAAATTAAGAGAATTTTTTATAAGCAGACTATGGGAAAACTGAATGTCTCTGATTCAAAACACAGTTGAGAAATCCAGACTGGAGAGCAAGATTAACAGGGCAGATTTTTGACTTTGTGAAAATACCAAGTCTTTATGAAAACCTAAGAGAAATATTCTGAACTATTCTTTCCAATTGTGAAGATAATAGTTCCAATGAAAACAAATTATCATAATCTTTTCTGGGAGACTCATGACTTCACAAATCAGAAAAAGAACCAGCTTCTATTTTAATGTTTCATGTTTTAAGAAAGAAGGATATTTTTAAACAATTATTTTTTAAAGTTTTTAACATATTAAATTTTTATGCATTGGTCTTATAAATAGATCCTGAAAGAGATTGATTATAGGTCAGACTCTGATCTCAGAGGTCTTTTCCAACCTTGATGAAGTGTAATTTTTAAACAGAGAAAAAAATACATCATGCAGTGGTTTTTAAAGTTTAGTCAGACAAGAATCTTTCAAGTTTGTAAAATCAAATCAATTGTCAATCAGACAATTGTCTTCAAATCTTTAATCAGAAAACCCGCATTCCTTCCCAATGTTTCAAGTTGAAATAATGACAATTATTGCTATTAAATACATGGGTCACATGTATCCCAAGTTTATTCTGATCGATATGAGGTCCATGGACTTTTTGGTTTTGTTTTATACATGTAACTTGGGACAGTGAAGAAAGGAGATGGATATCCCCAGTCAAGTGAAGAGGGGGTAGACCCTGGAAGGTAGAGCCTGGAAAGTGAAGAGTGCCAGAGGAAGTGAATAAGACAGACCTTATAATCAACAAAAGAATAAAAGGCAGCCTCATCCTTATGTTATGAAAGCCAGATCCATTTGGAGTGTAATCTGATGAAAGATGCAAACAGAAACAAGAGCTCGTGCAGGTATATTAACTGTACAAGGAAGATGAAGGAAAATTTGGTCCACTGTTGAATGGGGCAGGAGTTGTGGTGATAAAGACCATGAAGAAGGCAGTGATAACTCAGTGTATTCTCCACTTTGGTCTTTACTGGTAAGATATCCCCTCTGTAATGCCAGGTCCCTGAAACCAGTGGAAAAATTATGAAGCAAGAAAACTTTCTGAGAAGCTGATCTGATTAGGTACAGGTAAGCAAACTGGACATACACAAGTCTATGAGGTGCTGAGGGAGCTGACCAGTCACTGTGAGGACTCTATTGCCTTTGAAAGGTGATCAAGGGAGGTTGTTGGGGACTGGAAGAAAACAAATGTCACTTCTCCTTTCAAAAAGGACAAGATAAAGGAGCCAGGGAACTACACATTGTTTGCCTAATTCTAAACCCTGTGAATGTGAAAGAGAATCCTTCTGGAAATAATTTCCACTCATGTTAAGGATAAAAGGAAATGTATTCCTAGAGGCCAATATAGGGGCTAGCACTATTTAATTATTTTTGTTAGTGACCTGAATGATGAGATAACAGTACAATCTCAGCAAGTTTGCAAATAATTGGGAACTGGAAGGAGTGGTTGATACATCAATTACTTGTGGTAGCCTTCAGAGACCTAGACAGACTGTGAAAGAGGGTTTACTTGGATCTCAGAATACTTTAAAGTGATAATTGCAATATTCCACAGCTGGAAGGAACAACCCCTATGCACCTATATATGCTGGGGTTGAAGGTTCAGGAATAGCTTGGCTGAGAAGTATCTGGGGGTCCTGATGGGCATCGAGTTGAACACGATTATCAAAGTACCCTTGCTCCTAAGACCAACAGCTGCCTGGGCTGTTTTAGGAAGATCATAATTATAAAGTCAAAGAAGGTTATCTTTCTCCCTCTGCTCATCGCTGGTAAAACACAACTTCAGTTCTGTGTCCAATACTGGGCTCCCCGTCCAAAATAAACAGGGCTGTCCAGGGACACATACAGCAAAGAACCATGATGATCATTAAGGGACTGGAGGTTCTGACATACAAGGGGAGGCTCAGAGAAGGGGTTGATTGAGTTTAAGCAGAATAGTTTCAGGAGTATTTGATCAATGTTTATAGTAATACATAAAGCAGGTACATTTGCTTTAGCAGCAGGGTTTGACAGTGGGTGGCTACAGGGGTGGTATCTGTGGAGAAGACCATGGTGAGGCAGCTGTCACCCTGCAGCCCCTGGAGATCCAAAAAGGAGTAGATATCCACCAGCAGCCCATGGAGGACCCGACACCAAACAGGTGGAGGTACCTTGAAAGAAGCATTAATCACTTGAAAAGCCCACACTGGTGCAGATTCTTGGCAGGAACGGTGGCCTGTGGAGAGAAACCCTGCCAGAGCAGGTTTTTTAACAGAACCTGTGACTCTGAACGTAATCCATACTGGAAAAGTCCATTCCTGGATAAATCATGTGCCATGAAAAGGATACACACTGGAACAGTTTGTTAAGAACTACAGCTCATGAGAAAGACTCAGTGCTGAAATTCATGTGTAAGGGATCGTACTCTGGAAAAAGGGAAGAGAGTGAGAGGAAAGGGACAAAGTGTCATGGACTTACTGTGACAGCTATTTCCTTGCCCCTTGAGCTTCTTGGAGATGGTACAAAAGTTGGCAGTGAAGATGAGTACTGGAAGAAGAGAAGGACTGGGGGAAGCTGTTTCTAGAATTTTTTTTCTAATTTCTCATTTTCTTACTCTAATTTGATTAGTAACAAATTAAATTCATTTCCATGTCTGTTTTGCCTGTGATGGCAATTGCTGAATGGCCTCCTTGTCCTTAACTCAACCTATGAGGGCTTTTTATCTTGTTTTCTACTCCTGTCCTGTTGTGGAGGGAGACGGATAGAGCAGGTGGGCAGCTGGTGGGGGCTTGGTGGGCACTCAACAGCCAGACAAGGTCAGCCCACTGCAGCAAAAACAAAGGGGAGGAAGACAGACTCTTCTCTGAAGTATCCAGTGCAAGAACAAGAGCTAACAGACACAAATGGAAACAAAGGAAGTTCTTTTAAAACATAAGAAAAAGCATAACTATTGTGAGGGTGGCTGAACACTGAAACAGATCGCACAGGAAGGTTGTGGAGTCAACATCCTTGGAGATATTCAAAGCACAACTTAACATGACCTGAAGCAACTGGCTTTAGTTAGCCCCATTTTTTTTTTAGAAGGGGATTGAATGAGTTGGTCTCTAGAGTTTCCTTTCAGCTCAACTATTCTGTGATTCTGAGAAATGTTAAGTTTTCTGAGGTCAAGTTTAAGTAGAACATGTGTTGCACAGAAATCACACTGGTTTCCTGCAGAAAGACAAATTTCACTCCTTTGTGTTCAGCTGTATATGACCTCACCATTTGAGAGTATCATTTTAAGATCTTTAAACTCATTTTAGGGGTAACAATCTCAGAAAAGAAAAGTGACAGATTTTCTATAGCTGAAAAGGATGCATTGTAAATATCTATATAGCCTAAATATTTACTTCACTAAAATGTGGAAAATACTGTTAAAATCTTGCAGAAAAGTGTTTTATGCTGTTAAAATTCAGCAGTTCCTATTGCATTCATGTCCTGGCCTGATTAATTTGTCTTAAAATAGGGAACATTTTCTCCAGACCTGACAAAATTGTTTGAAAGAATGAAATATTTCTACAGGCAAATATGAGGATAATTAAACTCTGGCTTGTGTATACAAAATCAAAAAGTATTAATGCCTTAAAATAACAAAAGCATATAGTAAAGATCAACATGGAGAAAAAATTGTAAAAGAATAAGACTGTAGAATAATTTCCCGTAACCAGCAGCTCTCTAGTTGCTCTCTAGCTCTCTTAAATGTCTGATCACAATGAATTATGAATATTTCCTGGTTTTGTTCTTTTCCCTGTGGAAGACTGATCACTGACCTGCCTAGCACATGTTGGATGCACTTGCCCAAGGACAATCTA
The DNA here is from genome assembly GCA_013396955.1 of Regulus satrapa. Classification (NCBI taxonomy): domain Eukaryota; kingdom Metazoa; phylum Chordata; class Aves; order Passeriformes; family Regulidae; genus Regulus; species Regulus satrapa. The sequence continues at coordinate 81,803 of VWZN01020898.1, read as the reverse complement.
ATCAGAGAAAATACGGAGGCAGCATGTGTTAAATCCCAACCCTAATCAAGGCTAAAGGCAAAAGGCCACGATTTCTACCATATTTGAAAAATTTAAAGCACTTATCAGCCCTTTGCAGGAGAGGACCCTGATGGCTCTGCATTTTAAAGAGAAGAGTCACGTGTTTTTCAGCTCTCTTCGTTTAGGCTGTGATCATTTTAAAATGTGTAAGTAAAAGGCTACAAGCAAACACAAGAGTGTATATTAGAAGGAAATCACATTAGCAAACTGCTCAATATATACTCTGGGGTAAAGATTTGTAGCCTATATTGATTTAATGCACAAAATAGAAAAAAAAATGCAGGCATTGTAGATCAAACTGTGGTTCACCATGTTGAGTTATCTGTGTAAAGCAGATAGAGAGATATCTGAAAAACTAAATACATGCAGAGAAGGGTTTTACCATTAGTCATAATGCCCAAAACTTTCCTATGTGTGTTCTCTGAGACTCCATTTCCCATTTCAAGAAGTAGTTGTAATGACTTCTGATCACAAAAACCTTAAGAAAGGCAAAAGTACAGCTTTGAAACATCTTTTTCCTCATTAGATTCATACCTCATGTGGGACCATAGTAATTTTTCAGGGTACCAAAAAAGTTACCTGAGACCACAAAGCTCTTTCAGAATTTATCTAGAACTGATGATTCCAGTGGAGGGGTAACTGCCAGCTTCCTCAGGAGGAGACTGCTTCTTGCAGTTACTCCAAAATTTTCATATTGTGGTCTGTGCTCCTTCTGCAGCAACTAGTGAGTGGTAACTTCTGGGAGCGACATTCTCTCCCACATAGATTAATCTGCTTTAATATCAGGGCAGTTTGTAAGCTTGTTGGTTTGGGCAGGAGGTTTTGATATTAAATTAGTACAGTCAAAAAGTGTTTAATGGAAAAATTCGTGTGTGAGTTACATATATACATTCCTTTAATAAAAATGCTCAAAACCCACAAAATCCTGATTATTTACAGAAAAAAATATACCTTTAGTCAATAATTTAAATAGATCACCTACTGTCAGACTCTTTGGCATGAGGGCTAGGCTGTAATTGAAACAGAGATCATAAGATATATGAATAATATGAGATAAGAATAAGGAGATATTTTTCCTTTAATGAACTGCTGAATATATAAATGCTGTCAAGGTCCACTATACACTTGGATATCTCCACATATGAAAGAGTGAAGGAGGAGAGGAAGAAGCAGGGCTGCATACAGGCACTCCAAATGACAATTTGGGTATCATGCATAGGCTAAGATGTTAAGCATTCCTGAGATTCAATGTTTCAGATGGAATTCATTTGATTAATGAACTTCATGAAATTCAGATGAAAACATTTCTGCCTTCTTCCATCTTATCAAAAGACACTTGTGGGGGATCAAATATACCTTGTCTTAATTATCATTGTGGCACTCTTGCTGACATTATAAATTCTAGATGTTCTAATAATTTCAGTATCTAGACTGGTCATCTAAGGTGTTGAATTGCAAAAATAATACATGTTGTGTAAATTGGTTAGTATACTGGGTTTAGACAACAGGGAGTAGAGTAGGTGAACCTATCTCTTTTTGTTTTGATGGGTTGTGGGGTTTCTTTAGGGGTTTTGGNTGGGGGGTTTTTTTGGGGTTTTTGGGTTTGGTTTTTTGGGGGGTTTTTTTGGTTTTTTTTTTTTTTTTTTTTTTTTTTTTTGTATTATAATACTTTTGCTTTCAACTTGTGGTTGTATGTTATTTTGAAACAGGATTGTATTTTTACACTACACTGTAAATTAACACTACATGGCAACAAATCCAATATTCCCCAATCCTTAAGGAGAGCAGACAAGCAGCATACATATAGCTCATGGAAACTGACCCAGCAGTCAGGAGATCAAGCACACAAGTCCTGCTCTAAATACTTGACTTTTGTAGGACCATACGTCTCTTCCTTTGGAAGGGGGACCAGAGATAACATTGCTCTCTCCTGAGTCAGTACTCTGAACATTATGCTCAAGAAAAAGACTCCACTCTCTATTTTCAGGAGTTCCCAGCATAGTGGGAGACAATGAAAATCTGGTCAGGAGCAATCTCAGGCAAGCGAGGAACAGTTGTACCATGGAGGAGGCCATCCTTGGCATGTACAAGTCTGTCTGCTCCAAGCTATTCTAGATCTCAGAATAAAACAAGTGAGTGAACAGTTCATAATATGGAACCAAGAACCTCAAACTCCTATTCACAAAGTCCAAAAGCTCTCTCAGTACTTTGGAAACTCTGTTATGTCAGTAGCATTCACTGCATGATAAACAAATCACTTGTATGACTTTAAAAGACCTTTAAAAGAACAAGAGGCCCTTTTTTTTAGCTCAGTAATATTGTTCAATCTTCAAACCCATGTTGAAATATAGGTTTAAAATTTAATATTTGGATTTAATATTTCTCATAAGTCATATATTTTAAAGGAAATATAAACTTTATTCTGAAAACAACTGTTATGAAGTGAAATCTAGTTCAAGAAGTTTTTTGTTTCCTAGTGTTTCATAGCATGAAATGCTCATGAGAGCATCCCATCCTAAGACTGGGAGAAGAAAACTTTCTAGCAATTAAAGCAAAAATATTCAGGACAAAAAAAAACAAAAAACAAAACAAAACAAAACAAAAAAATACAAAACAACACTCAGGAAAAAATAAAGTCCCAGCTATAGTACTTTGATGATGACACAGAACTGACTCATGAAAGGAATACATTATGTCCTTGAGTAACCTAACAGAAATTAGGGGTGGGAGTAGATATGTGAATCAAAGGAGGTGATGTGCAGTTAACATCTACAATGTATGCATTTCAGTGAGGGGTTTCTGCATCTCCTTGCCAGAGCTCCAAGGACTAAATTCTCATTACGCATTGCATGAAATGTATTCTGGGCATGTATTTTCCAGATTAATTTCATCTAAAAAGTATTCCACTTTGTGTTCTCTAATTCTCCTGTCCCTCCAAATGTGAAAATGGAAATATTTGGGAGAATTGCTTGAAAGACACTTTCATAGCAAAGTAAAAATCCACTAAATTTTGAGAGTGAAAGTTGCATATAGATGTTGATATTCAATTTTCTAAAAAATTTATAGAAGACTAGAAATATATATGCCAGTTTTTAAAAAATTCTTCTATAAAAGAATAGAATTATAGACACTTTAGAATGTGTGTTCACATATACTAACAGTGATTATGTAATTTTAGTAGCAGCTAAGTGCCCCTAGTAACATTAAAAGAATGACCTCCAACAGACTGCTTTTTTTCCCCTCTGGAACATATTGACTCATGCTCCAAAGCAGCATGCAGTGGGGCTGACAGGTGCAAAGTGATTCCGTGCACCGTGCTCAGCTTTCCAATTCGCCTGATGGAAAGGAATGGCGTGGTTGAAGCACTTTTTCAGGTTTGTCTTTATGCCTTTCACAGTGAAAGGCAATATGGCAAAGAAACCTGTGTTCACAAGAACATGAGTGTTGTAAAGCTTGCCTTTTTTTTTTTTTTTCCCTGTTTTGCACCATAAAAATCTCTTTATTCCATTAAAATTTCTCTGGTAGAAGCCAGCAAGCTGGCATAGCTGTCATTTCTTAGCTTTGTTTTGACAAAACCAGAGAAGTAGTTAACAAAGAAGAGCATGCGCCCAATACCGCTTTATCACTCTCTAGTGTCTTTACCACACAACAGAAATCCTGTGGACTAATGCATGCATGCCATATAAAGGCATGCAGAATTTTTTTATTTTTAAATACCCATGGTATTTCCATGTATAGGTGTTTGATTGACTCCTCCAGCGCCCAATACTGTGAAAAAAATATATGCTGTTATTGCTTTGATGGAACATGTCAAATAGTTTTATTTTCTCTTTTTTCAGTTGGCAAATTTATGGAGTTACATATTAATATGTGGGTATGCAGAGTTAGATCCAAAATTGAAAGACAGTTTTGGAATGAGTCCTTTCCAGAAATAGACCCAAACACACTTTGAACTTCAGAAATGTTCTTTTTGTGTTGCCCAATCTTCCATTTCTATCTGTTAATTAAAAACTTAAAAGGGTAGAAATACTGTGGGTGTACCACTAGATTTGCCTATGCTAGCACCAGTCCCAGGAGATAAACTTCCAAAAATTCTGTCTTTAGTGCCACTTGAATTCATTAAGGGCTAAGAGAACTCATATTTCTGCTTCTGCCTGAGATATTAATGAATGCATTGGCATTGATCACAGCTACTCAGCATTGTTCACTTCCACAGGCATGCGTCCCAGGCACTGCACATCTATTTCATATTCTGAGCTGTACAGATGTAAAACATATAGGTTTTGTCTTGCTGATTTTGTACTCTGTTGTTCTGCTAGCCTGCAGTTTATTTTAACTGCTTCATAATTTATTAATACCATTTTTCTCTAATCCTCCTTCAGCACACACAGCAGGGTAGCCTTCATTCAAGCAAAAGTCACAGGATTCCTGTTAAACTCTGCACCTACATTAAAATAAGCTTTTAAAACCTCATGGTAGAATTAGATTTAGACTTGGGGGTTTGGGGCTCATTATTCAATACTTATTGAGGCAGAAGTAAGATTTTAAACCAAAATGAACTCTGGGAATCTAATAATTACCTTACTTCTGGTATGACTGTGGAAAGCTATTACACATCAGCCTACTATGCTTCTTTGTTACATCACTCTACACTTACTGAAAATTGTACTTTTTTGTGCAGAGAAAAACTCTTAAGCAGATGCATTGAAAAAGAGCAGATGTGTTCACAGAACAAATTTCCCATGCTCTATTTTCCACGACATATACTTTTGTGTTTATAGATGTAGGAAGCATAAAGCAGGCAATGGATGGAAAAGGATACAAAAAAAGTATCTTTTTAAACATTTAATGGAGTGGAAAACTCATTTTAAGATATTTTCTTAGGTCTACTATTGCACCTATAATTTATAAAACTTTCTTTAAAAAAATTAATATAGTTTAGATGCTCCAGTCACCACCATTGTGAGTTGAAACTTGCAGGGCTTAGGAAGCTCATTCCTGTACACCTGCAACTACCAAAGGGCAAGAGAAAATCTTCCCTACAGACACAGCCTAGGGAAAGCTTTCATATAGTAATAGGAACCTAGGTGAACATCTCTTCCTATTTATTAAGGCTTTTGTTATTCTAAATATGGTGACTTTTTTTTTTTTTTCTTTAGTCTGCATGAGAAGTAAAAAAACTAAATTCTAAAGCTTTGGAGAGAAACTTTGGCAAATTAATTTTTTTCAAAATTGCATCACCAGATACTGGAGTTAGTACACAAGAAAAATAATGATACTTTTTTTTTTTTTACTGTTCATGTCTTTCATAGAGAAAATGTGCAAGAATATCTATCAGAAACTCCAAAGAAAGCCTTCCACTCTGCCATTTATTGCCATTTATCTATCTTCTGCATTCATTTTAGAATACTGTTAGTTAAAAAGATTAAGTTTAGTTTAATATCCCTTATGGTTTCCTGCAGTCACATAGTAATTCATTACCCACTGCAATGTTTTGTGATTGATGCTATAAGGCACAATAGGCTGGATTAATCAAAGAGATAACAAGAAGATTTTCACTTCTTGAATATTAATGAATAACTGAAACTCCTATTCATTGACATTCAAAAACAGATAAAGAACAGCAGGAAATCTGTAGCAAAGGACAAATGAAACACAATTACTCCCTTTAAATTAAAAGTGGCAAAAACATTTCTACATAAGAGATGTGTTTAAATATTTATGAAGTTTAGTTTGTTTAATAATAATCTATATAAAAATACATTAAAACAAGATTTAGAGAGATAATGATGTACTTGGTTTTGTATTTTAATAACTAGAGCCATCACTTATACCACAGTGGCCAGTTTGCAACTTATGAACGCTGCAGCCGTACAACGCTTCCTACAATTTCCCTGTAAGTGAAGACACCACATCTTTCTCTGTGTTTCAAACAACATTTAAGAAGATATTCAAAAGTCTTTCATCTTGGGTAAATCAGGAAAAGGATAAGTACAATATACACAAACTGAATATGATATACGCATTCCTAAATTGAGTATGCACATTTCGAAACCACAAGCAGGTCACAGCCTTTCTTAAGAATATTCCTTCCACTATCATCTTTACTGATGTCAGCTTGTCTTCTCCTTCGGCCTGCAAATGTCTGCATTTCCTCTAGCAGCTATACTCCAACTATACAAAGCTCTCAGTTCTCAGGTTATTTCGCTTTTCTGCTTAACTCCATTCAAAGACATTCTCCAGCTGCACAGCAGACTGCTGCAGAAAGGTCTGTTCTGGCTGGATTGAGCAAGTGCATCGCACCAATCAGAAACCAGGCTGGCTGCATCTATAGCTCTGAGTTCCAGGAAGCTTCTCTGAGCCCTGCAAGTCATTTGTCAATGCTTGCATTTTTAAAGATGGTTTTTAGATAAAATAGCCCTGATTGTAATCCTAACATGTGAGAACTACCCTCAGAGAACAGTCATTAACATATTCAGTTTCTTAATAGGAATACAGTCATGGGCCAGGAACTTGTGGCTTGTTCTTAATTCCAGGAGAAAACCTTAAGCATCTGGATATTACTAATGTCAGGCAGAGTGCACATGAAATTCTCTTTGATCCCCATTTAACCTTATTAATATTTAATTATGTAGCTGGTATAGAAATTCAACAGGAGTTAAATGCTCCATAAGAATCCACTTATCTGATGGTTTGGGAAAAGAAAAGGGATTATGTCTTCCCTGTACAACCAGGCAGGTTAGAGGTTCCAAAAATATTCTTTTGACATACAAACTGTTCATGCCATCATTAAGTTATTAATTATTCCTGTCCTGGTATTTCATAGTGGGATATTTTGTCTGTGTCTACACAGAGGAGTAGAAACAGAAGTAGATCAGGCTCAGCATGCCACGCTCACAGAGATTCCTATCTACTTGCATCCAGCATTGTTTGCAGCAACTGTAAGGTATCTCCCAGTCTGAGGCTGTCACTGCCTGTGTACCCCTGTTCTCAGGTATTAACTTTTGTTGAGAGCCACATTAGGGTAAATGCACCCGTCTCTGGGAAGTTTCTGTAACACAAGATGTTCACGACTGAGGTTTTAAAGCAAAGCAAGTTCTCCTCAGATGTTTTAATTATATGATTTGACTTTCAAAGATTCTGTCTATACACAAAGCTTAGCATAAGTAGATTAAAATTGAAAATAAACAGGCAAACAAACAGGAATTTTTGAGTCCTTCTGGAAAACCACAACTGTATTGCATGCAGTTGAAATACATGGTTGCTGGTGTGAAATATTAAACACCTTGCATTCAAACTTTTAGTCATAAGGAGTGATCTATGAAAAACAAACACACAGAAGGGAAAATAGTTATTTTTGTATTAATTACATGAAAGTTACAAAAATACTTGTGAAATAATTTGTCAACAATAACACAACAAAAAGTAGATTTTATGATAAGCAAATACTTTCGGTAACAAAAAGTTGTATTAGAGCAAAAAGGCATCAATGCAAAATGACCAGTTATTTTCTATTCATTATCTGCTTTTGCTGAAGGATCCCATCTTAGCCTGCATTAGGAAAGAGCCTAAAAAAAATCACTGTAATAAATATGGGTGCTCTTTGTCAATCATTTCACATGTTCTTTTTTGAAAAATAATTATATACTTTTAGTGTCTTCATGTATTTTATCCAGTTTTATGTAATCTGTTTGTGGCTTTGCAGTCCATAAAAAGGATTTACAAATATTCCATGCTGTACATGTTTGGCAGTTATTACTATTATTATTATTATTAATAATAATAATAATTTGTAACCTTGGAGAGCTAGAATAAGTGAGGGATAAAACAACTAAAAATTCATTATTTTTTAAACTGAGATTGTCTGGAACCTCTTGGAATAAACTGTGTTTAGATTATATTCTCATCTAACTGGTACATTCAGTGATAAAATGCAAGAAGCATGCTCTGAAATTTGCTTTGTTGAGAGGCATTCCAAAAGGAATAAATAGTCAGTAGGATTAGGATCTGAGAAAATATATCTCTGTTAGTTTCAGAAAGCTGCAGTGAGATACTGGATGTTATTTAATGTTAATGGTACACATCAATGTGATTTGTGATGAGAATACCTTGATGATCAAAAGGTAAATAAATGAACTTTTCCAAATTTTGCCGTCCAATAAAGGTCTATCAAATGGATAACCCTGTAGTAAGTAGTGTTTTTAATTTTTAAATGAGACTTTAAGGAATCCAAGTATCCATTCTATGGCAATTTTCCAAAGCTCACAAAAAAAGTGAAAATTCTTTTGCTCTCCAATGAATTTTGACTGTTCCAAGGAATCATCTCCCTTTCTGCTTATAGATGCTTCATATAAAAATGTTTAAGAGCCTGAAGAAATTTTACTGGAAAATTTTGAAAATAAACCTTTCACTTTAAACGGAATCAAAATTTCAACTTGATTTCAAACTGAAAGAAATTGCTGCTACATCTATCATTTTATTTTTCATTATAGAAATTTTGAGAATTTTGATTATGCTTCATAAATATGCTATCACCATTTCCAGATGGCCAATTCTATTGACCTAGAATTTAATGTATAGTAAATTATCAATGCACCTTGGGAAATACAGTTTACTTTTCAATATGAGGCATTAAGGGCAGAGAAATAAAATTCCCAATAGCACTGCAAATGCAGAAAGTTTTCAAGCATTTATATATTAAAACATTTTGGTTCTATGCAGTGCTACTTTGTTTTAACTTGTGTCTTAAATCTGGGTGAAAATATATAGGGAAATATCATTATTTAATTCCATACACAAATTTGCTTTGTTTAAATGAGTAATGCTTCTTCTCAAGGCTTATATGACCATGTCAATTTATTAATCTGGAGCTAACATATATTATCTGTTTCCTCTTTACTGAATTTAATTTTTCTGCACATTTTCTTTTTTTTTTTTTTGTTAAAAAATAAAAAATCTGCTACTAATTTTATTTTTTTTCCTCTACTTTCCTCTGTTTTTTTAAAAAAAATCCTATTTTAGTGCATTCACTGATAACTAATCTCATACCTCCTTCTCTGCTATGTTACTCCCTACAGTTCAATTATTCTTTGCTGACTACAAGTGCTGATGTTATTTTTCCAACTTGGTTCAAGTTGAACTGCTGCTTGGTTTACAACCATAATTTTGCATAAATATACCACAATATGCCAGTATATCTCTGGGTAGAAGGGGACACTAAAGCAACAAGCATCTGAATATATAGATTTTTTTCCTAAAAGGTGGCTTGATTCTTTAAATGGCATTTCAATAATCTGCAGAATTATATGTTACTCTGTGAAATGTGTTCTTGCAACCTTCAGATTTAGTGATGGTCGATTTTATAAGCAGTTAGAAAACTAGGAAGAGATATGGACCAGAATTATTTGAGCTCATATATTCGCAATATTGAATGTGATCATTGTAATAAAGGCTAATGGCTCTTAGTTACTTCACAGTAACAAGAGATACCTTCAACAGCATTCAATGTGAGACTTTTTAATTTCAAGATTGCTGTTTCAGATTTTAAGTTGTTTTAAAAGTTGCTCTTTGTTTAAATTTGAAAGATGATTATTATCAACATCATTTTTTAAAGAAATCTGCAAGTTTTTATAGCATTACACTATTAAATAAAATGTGTCAAGTACTTAAAGCATCCAAATAATAAAATCCTGACAGTACTCTCACTAAATGGCAACTTCTCAAAGATAATAAGCTACTTGTCATATTTTTTGATGAAAGAGTATGAAAAATGTGACATTCAAGAAATGAATCTCTCAAGTCCCTTCACTTTTTTAATTTTAAAAAGTGCTGGTGGCAGAATCCATAAATCTACAGGATCATATGGGGCAGTTACCATGCACAGTGGTCTGAAAAAAAATTAGTATTGATGTAAATGGCCATGTCTCTATTGGCATATAGGGAACACATTTATTCTTATAAGTGCAGAATTTTATCTCATGTCTTTATAACAGCACTGGATCCCTTTAAGGAATGACATATTAATTTTTCACCTGTCTTGAATATTTACTGATTTCCTGGAAGTCATAATGACAAGATATGGTTCCATAAATCATTATTTCCAGTGGCTCTGTTTTCTGATGCACCACTGATAAAGTAACAAAAGCAATAAAACAGTACAAGAGATTGAAATGCCTTTTTGTATTCAACATGTTTACTTAGACCCACCCTAGGATTTGAACATTCAGGAAGTTTATTGACTCTTGAGGTCATTGAAATATTGTTTCTGGTTTTGATCCTCCATGTGCTTTCCCACCTTGACACACGGTAAGCAATCTGTCATGGGTTATAACCCAATTATATTCTGTAACTGAAATATTTGATTTCAAAAGACAAAGAAAACAACTTCAGGAGCAGGAAGCCTCAGTTTTCTTCAAGGCTGATGATCCAGGAATTGCAGAATAAATATCCAAGAGAAATAAAATTCATGGAGAGAACTACATAGCAGAGCAAATAAATAACCTCAAAGTTATGAGATATATAAAGGGAACCAGCAAGAAAATAAATCATAATTCAAACTGGTCATCAAATATATTCCTACACACCATTTGTTCAGAAATTTACAAATTAATGGAGAGTGTGTAAATAAGACTGAGGCAAATATAAAAATGGAAATCTAACCAAATGGCAAGAGTTTGTTCTCTTGCATTGATAAAGAGATTGCAAAGGAAAAAAAAAGAACAATCTAAGGACAGAGAGGGGAATTAGATATTATTCAAAACTTTTATTTTTCTTCCCACTCACATTTGTTGCATTTCAACTTAGAGCACTCACCAAAACATCCAATCTTTTTCAGGAAGACTCAATTCTTTTTGAAGAATAAGTTTTTTTATTCACTTTCAATTCATAGGATAATTTCAAATTCAAATTTTCCATTCAAAAATGAGGGATTTTGCAATGAAGCAGTGAAATACAGCAGTATGGGATATAAACATAGTTCAGCATTCATTCAGCAAATCAAAACTCAAAAATTTATATAGGCAGGTTTTCAAATATCAAAAGCTTAATTGGACTTCCCAGCAAACATGACCCTGCAGTGAGCAATTTTACTGCTGATGTATGATCAAAAATAAGAAAGAAACTAAGCCCAAGGAAGAGTGACTACATGCAAAGGAATAAGGAAGATATATTCACAGTTAAGAACATTTTGTGTGGGTCTAACTTCAGATTTAGTCGCTCTTCTAACTGATAAATATGGAAAGAGGAGATTTGAGGTTAAGCATCACGTGTGTATGAATGTTTTGGAAACATTTTTATTCACAAGTGGAATGGACAAAGATTGGAGAAACAGTTCATTTCTTTCTGAAGAGGAAAGAAAGAGCAAGGATTTTAAAAATCCTTAAAAATCAATTTATATGTACATGTGTAGAAATGTTGTCTATTGTGTGCAATTACATTATTTCTTTGCAAAGTGACATTAAATTGAAACAGTGATAAATGATCAAAGATTCTTCTTACTTACATTATTGTATTTATATTTTATTTTTAACTTATGCATTTCTTATTAAAATTATTTTATTGCTGGTGCTGAACCACCATGAGCTTCCCCCTAATGTCAGTAATGACGCAAATAAGCACAGCCATCTCTTCAAGGGATTTAGGGCACTTGATGCCTATGAGAAACCCCCAGCCTTATGAAGAAAATTGTTAGTGCTACTTGAATAAAAGGAACACAAGACTTAAACCAGATTACAGTGAATCAACTTGAACAACTGAAGAAAATAGAAGTTACAAATTTTCCCTAAATATGGTCCAAGTGTAAGTCTCTGTATTAAAAAAA